>JBANCZ010002228.1:0-16701 GCA_037040025.1 Sphaerogastrella javana | reverse complement strand
ATGTGATTTTTCTGAGATCTTAGTCTATACTTATGAATCTGTCAGATATTTAGGATGTTTGTGTTTTAGGTTAACTCTAAATATTTCAACATGTGTCCAAATTTTTAAAAACATATTATTAACAAATCTTTCAAATAACATATATTACTATTATATACTAATATTTGAATATTCATTTATAATTATTTACGTTTCTACAAGCTCATAAAGGAACTTGTTTTGTGATAAAAGAAAATCCCACTAACTACTCAAGCTTCAGTTTCCATAGATATGTAATTTGCCTGAGATCTAAGTCTATACCTATTGACCTATTTCATATATATAGGATGTTGGTATTTTAGTTTAATCTATGGTAAATATTTCAACATGTGTCTAGATTTTTATATAAATGTTATGTACAAATCTTTCAAATGATATATGATACTTTTATATCATAATCTTTGAATATTAATTTAGAATTATTGATTTTTCTACAAGCTTATAGAGGTAATTGTTTTGTGAAAAAAGAAAATCTAATTTACAACCTAAGATTAAAGCCAGAATAGTGCTGAAACTACAAGCTGAAGGGATTAGCCAAACTTACACACAAAAGTTCATATATGATAAACAATTGTCTAGCAGTAGTAGATCTTTTATGATTAAATTTGCGGTTCGATCTTTGGGCAATTGAAGCAATTGCCGTGGCTAATATAGGGGGTCGGGCCATAAGACAGGGTAGTGCAATTGCGAAACTAAAATAAATACTACCATGTGTGTATATATATTGATGATTGTGTGTGTGTGCGTGTGTGTGTGTATGGATGTGTTTGTGTGTGAAATGTTCATGTGTATGTATATCCACATGTTGGCCATAAACAATGAAATTTGTTACTCACTTTTATGAGTTCCTTCCTTCAACACTAACAAGGCAGTCACATCAACATACAGCATACAACCACAGCAACAACAACAGCAACAACAGCAACAACAACAGCAACAACAACGACAACAACGACAACAACAACGACAACAACAACGTACAAGTACAACATTCAACTACAACTACATCTACAGCACGTCAGAGATGATGTTGCTGATGTTGCTGATGTTGCTGTTGTTGCTGTTGTTGCTGTTGTTGCTGATGTTGCTGTTGTTGCTGTTGCTGTTGCTGCTGTTGCTTGTGAGTCCTTTTAGCCAATTTTAGTGCCTTACAATTTTCCGCATTGTCTCCGTTTTGTGCTTATCCGTTTCCAGTTGCACGTCTCGTCTCATCTTGCCGGCTTGCCCCTACCCAACCTCCAATTGCTCTGCATGCTTCATCTCTTAACATGGCGCACTTTCATACGACCATCCTCCCATCCAACCATCCTCCCATCCGACCATCCTTCCATTCGACCATCTTCCCATTCGACCATCCACCCTGGCTACTTTCACGCCACTGTCATTGCTAAGCTTAAGTTGTAGCAGCATTTTGTTGTCCTTTGCTGTTGTACGTTGCCTGGTTAAAAGCATCTTAGCACTGCCACTGGAAAGCATATCAACTGCCACACATACACGGCTCATAGAATGTATAAAAACACACACACACACACACACGCATACACTCCTGCCTCCAGGACATCTCGTACAATGCATTGAGGCTTCTCTACCATATCCCATATCCCATATCCATGGCCAGCCTCAGCCGCTATTTGCCGCAGAGGCAGTGTGGCATCATCTAGATGCTGTTGCTGCTGCTGCTGATGTTGCTGCTGCTGTTGCTGCTGCTGCTTTTGCTGCTGTTGCTGCTGTTGTTGCTAGTGTTGCTGGTGTTGCTGGTGTTGCTGCTGGTCACCCCACTCGTAATCTGCTGCGTTTAGTTTATTGCCAGCCATTTGTTAAAACAAAAGCGCTGCCCCAGAGTGAGATAGAGCGAAAAAACGAGAGCAAGAGAAATAGAGATATATAGAGAAAGAGAGAGAGAGAGAGAGAGAAAGTGAGTGAGAGAGAGAGAGAGAGAGTGAGAGTTCAAGCGAAAAGTTTATGATGCGCTTTGCTTAAAAGTTATTAACTAAATTGTATGTGCTTGAAATTGAATGCTCTGCTCGGGCTCTTTGTTTAGGCGGAAACCTAATCGCTGCAAGTGCAATACGAGTTGCAACACTGCAGGTATATTCGCATACTTAGTGCTGAACCCCACCACCTTCTCCCACATTCCCAGCCCCTAACTGACCGCTCTCCATCGACTACACCTGGACAGTGGGCAGCGACCATGGGCGTGATAATAACGCAAAAGTTGCAACACAATATTTCAGTGTCATTAAAAAGCTAGAGGACACTCAGGTATAGTAGGGCAGGCTGGGCAAATTGGAGTAGGAATCACGGGCGAGGAACGGGTTATGGGGATACGGGGATAAAGAGGAATGGGTGTGGCATCAACTCCAAGCGTGGCAACATGCATATAAATTCTCTGCTTAGCGACAGCAGTAAGCAGTAGCCGGGGGTTGAACAAATACGACTTATTCTCTCTATGACAATGGCTCTTCCTCTTTCTCTCTCTAACCATCTTTTTTTCTCTCTATTTGCGATAAGTTGAGCGAAAAACGCAACGTCAGATACCTGAAATGCAACGGTACCTCAAGAACCTGAAGAAAATGCTCCAGTTGAAAGTGTGCAAAGAAAACGCTTTAAAGTTTTCCAATATGTGGCATGCACCATTAGATGCTCAAACATGAAGCACGACGAAAAGTCGAAGTAAAGCGACATTTGCAGATCATGACATTCATTTTTTTTTTTTTATTCACTATTAAATTGAATATTAAATACCCTTCTATGCATATCTCAAACATCATCGTCATCAAACATTGTCATCATTACATAAACTTAAAGTAAGCTTTATCTATGTAGAATTCTAGTTGAATTGTGTTGTAATCTATTATAATTTACTATATCAATAATATTCTTTTGAAATCAATGTAATGTTCATCTACATGACATCATTTAAGTCGAATGGTCTTTAGTGAAAAGCCTTCAGTTGTTATTATGCTATAGTTATGCTATTAATCCTTTATTAATATTGCCGATTTTCGTACAGGATAAATTTATAATAACTTGAAGGTACGTGGTCATTCAAACTGAAGTTGTTGCTGTTGCATTTTAACAGGTGAGGAATACCAAGTCCTTATTGATCAATTTATATCGAGTATTAATTGAAAATGGTTGGGTATATAGTAACTAGAGTGATTGCGTACTCAAAAATTATATATATTATAAATATCATTTATTTTCTATATTGAAATCTAATTCAATTCAATACTTTTGTGTTAGTCTATTATGATAGTAATAATAATATAATTAGTATAATATAATACTATAATTAGTAAGGAGTCAAAACCGAAGCGGAAACCGTAACAGTTAAATCCGTTTCATTTTAAAACCGAAACTGTAACCTTAACCGATATTTTGTATATATCAAAGATAGAAAACGATATCGTAACATTATTTATAATTGGTTTCATTCCCTTATTAATGGTAATAACATATAAGGATAGCCGTACCTTTTTCCATATTATTATAATAATCGATTTCAACTAAAAATCTAAATAAGAATAAGTAAGGATAACCGAAAAACTGAACTGGGTTCGTGGCATAATTTGGGATAGATTTGCAAAAGCAGGTACAAAATGTAGAGTTCCATAGTACAAAGTATTTTCTAGTACATCAGACAGCTGCACCTGAGCCTTGATACTTGTTGTAACCAGTCTTTTAAGCCATGTTGCTACTCCCGCGGGGGCCGACTTGCTGACTTGTCCAGTTGGCTGGCTGCCCGCTCGAACGAGTGAACAAGCGAACGAGCGAAGGAATGATGAAGGAACCGAGGGAACGAGTGAACAAGCGCTCTTAGTGAAAATTGCATTTGGAAAATGAGTGCAGGGCGCCGGACATTGGTCGAAAAGCGCTGTCCAGGGAACTGGCAAAGACGACGCTTAATATTTCATCTTTCATGCTCATTTGCACTTACACTCACACTCTGTGGCATACACAGAGTGCCTCCATGCTCCGTGCTCCCAATGCATTGGGTGCGTGCATGGAAAGGCCAACAGAAAAAGAGAACAGAGCAACAGTGACGAGAGAAGAAAAGAAAAGAACAGCAGAGAAAAAGCACAGAACAATGGGCAGACCGCTCGGCATGTAATCAAAAGAAAACGTTGCCACAAGCACCACGTCGCGTCGTCCTAGAATATGGCCTGTTTCTTGAGCGTCGCTCCTCCTGGACGTCTTCGTCTTCAGAGTCAACAAGAACAACGAAGACGATGGCGGCACCTGCTGCGAGTTATTTACAGCCACTGGAGGGCGTTCTATTCTCTGGCATTTTTTTTTTTTTTTTTTTCTCAAAGCTATGTACAAGCCCATGCCAATATCCAGAAGTCAGCTGGCAGGAGCCCGAAGCCAGGCTTTCGTCCTTGTACAGCTATTACACATCGCCGGAAGCATTTGAATGTGTTTATGTGTAAGCGTCTATCGCCCGGGCAGGCAGGCAGGCAGGCAGAAGCCAGCAACTAAAATGTTTCCGTTATTAAGCTAAAGAAACACTTAACTTTAGCAGGATCACGCCAACACCACGCAGCACTAAGGAGTACAGGACTATAACGCCAGGTGCACCAGAATATGTCTACCCACTGTATCGCCGTCCAGAGTACCGTATGGCCGCTTTTGTACTCGACATCTGCTTTAAGCAAACGTTAATTTTCTGTGGATTTGATGGCAAAGATGCAAATTACGTGGCAAGTCTCGAGCGGTAGTAAGAAGGGGGCCTTCAGAACAACCAATGTGCGCCGCGTTGCACCTTGAGGTTATTCTCAGAGAAAGTGTGAGAGTGTGTGTATGTACCCGACTCATTTTCGCATTAACGCTTGCCACTTGGCTGAAACTACAAGAACGAGCACACCGCAAAAACAAATGCGAACCCAAACAACCAACAAAACCAACAACAACAACGGAAGAGAGAACTAAAAGAACTCGTGTTTTCTCAGTTTGCGTTCCCCAGTCGTTGATACTGTACTAAACTGTGTGGTGTTACTTTGTGGTAATATTCCCCTACGCACCTCACCTCAAAAGAAACCCAGTAGAGCCTTCAGCTTTGCCTTCACCTTTGCCATTTGGTGTTCCCTTTTCCACTTGCTTTGCTTTTACGCATCATGTGCTCCTAGTTATGGAAATGCATTGCTGTACTTTCTCAAAATTTTATACCACTTTCAATCCGATTGTCATAGGTATATATATATGGATATATGTATCCCAAGTATTACATTATACACATACATGAGTATTACTGTAGCAATGTTATGGCAAACATTGTAGAGACTTTGCATATTCATGAAGATTTATAAGCACAATTCTGTTTATTAAGAACTTAACTAATGAATTTATATTTTTAAAGTAATTCACTAACGAATATTTACAAACTTGTATGCATACAATATTTTCTTAAATATTTAAGAAAATATATTTATATTTATATTATATATATTTAATATAATAATATATATTTATATTATTTTATATAAACCTTAGCATTAGTATAATATAAAACAATTTGCTTTTGCTGCTACATTTTAAGAGAATTTTAACATTCTCAGGCCTCAAACTTTAAAGATTGAAGGAAAAATATATTATAAAAAAAATAAAGATGACTATCATTTGTTAAAATATTATAGAATGAATCCATTTGACAAATCTTCTGATATTCTTCTACTAGAAATATTGTCTGTCTTATTGCATCATAATTCAATAAATGATCTAACAGATTCGACCTATTTGGGAGTAATATTCTCAGTCATTATCTCTGATACTTTATATGATAAATACTTTAAAAATTGCTACAATATAAACCACCAATTGTACAACTTTAACGCATACTTAACGCTCTAGTGGGAGTTCATGAAATTATTTCTTAGGGGGTTTTTTTGGGTACTTCTTCTATAGTGATTCAATTTTTATGCGCTGGCAACTTGTAAATATTTCCGTTCAATTTGGCAGGCATCGAATTTTGTTGCGACTACAGGGCAATGTAAAACGTAGCCTAAATGAAAAAGAGGGCTAACACACACACTCACACTCACACTCACACTCACACACACACTCACACTCACACTCACACATACGCATATACATATTTAAACGTAGCCATATTCCTAGCGTTATACACATGGAAAATGCCAGAGCAAGTCGTTGACTTGCAACAAAGTTCGACCAGGCTCATATACCACCATCTATCCTCTGCACCCTGCAACATGCCAGTTACCAAGTTCCAGTTGCCAGTTGCCAGTTGGCAGTTGCCACTTACCCAATTGGCAGTGGAGCTCCAGGTCCGAGTCGCAGTGGCAGTGTTGTCGCTAGTAGCCATGGCGTATACGCAACATGAAGGCGGCTGCAGTTTACAGTTAATCGTAAAACAAAATGAAAAGCGAAAACAATAAACTGAAATTCAATTTTCGCATTGTAAAACATAATTTTCTACAACTTGACGTCAGCTTGGCCCGTCCTTCGATGGCCAATGGGCCAGCTCCACACCACACCGCATCCGACTTCGCCTGAGGAGCCCTCTCTGATTCTCGAACTGCTCCGCTCTGTTGCTGTACTAAAAGGTAGTTAATATTTGTAGTCAACGTACATGGGACTTGTTCTGTTTATATTTTTGTTGCTACTGCTTCTTCTTCTTTTGCTTTTTCTTGTTCCTCATCAGAATGTTTGTTGTTTTTGTGGTTGTTGTTGTTGTTGTTGTTGCTATTGTTGCTCTGTTACATTCCACTCGAGTTGTGAGTTGTTGTATTATTTTTGTTGTTTCTGCTTCCTGTTTTGAAATTTATGGCGCCGTCGTCGCCAGCGCCGCCGTCGACTTCATATGAGTTATGCGCGTTTCATTTCTACTGCTCCTGACACCGAACTAGGTCCTGGCACCCTCTCCATCTCTCCATCTCTCACTCGGCATCTTCCTCATGCCATGCCATGTATCCAGAACCTGGGCCACGTTAAGTGTTAAATTGTTTTATGTTCAGTTTTACAGTCGTGTGTATGTGCATCACACCAGACACGCCCCTTTCACCACTTGACAGTGCTGCCTTTTAATTATGAACGCTGATTTTTGCAATAACAACAACAACAAATGAACTGAGACCCACCCACCAGAACCACAAATAGAGGCAGAGCCTAGTCCATCTGAAGTGCTAGTACTGGGGTGTGCTTAAGTTAATTGCAATTAACTCATTACATCATTATCATTTAGTAGGTGAAAATATTCTATTTATTATAGGGTCTTTGCATAATCTTTCATTTCAATAAAATCTCTGCATTAAATTACAATCAATTATGTCAGGTTCTTCAAAATCAACTTGGCATATAAAATGCAAACAAGACTGTGTAAGAACTTGTTTAACAAATAAAAGTAGATATATACGTATAGTTTAACTTTCTATAATACAAATATGAAGAAATCTAACCTGTATAAGAGTGAAGTACTTTATAAGGTAGAATTATAAAAGAATTGTGCATCAAATTTCGATTATTCGATTTATTCGATTTACATAAATAAATTTTAATAATATATGCACCTTATAGAATCTGAGGCTTCTTTAGATTCACTACCTTAATATACAATACATTTTTGTATATTAAAAATTACAAAAAAAAAAAATCCAACAATATTGTCTCATTCTTAAATAACAGGACTATTATAACTAGCGCATTAATCTATGGATAGATGACTGGTTTGAAAGATGATGTTGACGCCTCTATAGAAATATTGTTCATAGATGTTTCCAGATTTGTTTGATATAATCACTTTAGCCTTTGCATAACCATGAATGTGTTTCTTGGCTCGGCCAAAGATATAGGATTGTCATAAGACAAATCTAGGTAAAGACTGTGATTTATCTATATATCTTTTATCTCTCACTCAGTCGCAATCCTTTTTGTTTAAGACCGCAGCGATAGCGCCTTCTACTTCGTTTTCTCCAACTGCGTGTGGAGAGACGGCCCAGTCGGGATCGGAAGAGATGATCTGATATCGGCTCTACAGCATTTGCATTTTTGCCGACCACAAGAGGTCGATCTCTGTCTCGTTTTCGACTCCACTTGCGTGGCGCTGCCCTGCTTAAATTAGCACCACTACCTATACGTGGTGCCCACTGCTGTCGTTGTACATAAGGATGGCTGGAGGTGGTGTCAAAGTAAAAGCTGCCTTGGATCTTGCGTCGCGAGTGGATGCCGAAACGTGCACGCCGGTTGTTGTCACAACGGCCGGCCTTGTAGTCCCGATAGCTACCACATTCGCTGCCCACAAAAGGGTACTGTGGATCCATGGATTGCCTGAAGAAAATTGCTGCAGCAGAGTGACTGCAGGCAATGGGATCTGTATCGATGAAGAACAGTGTTAATTCTCAGTTCTAATATGCATAGATGCAGCACTCACTTGTGTTCTGCATGTCGTTGAGTTTCATAAACATCAAACAGTTGCTCTGTGGTGCCCGTCCACCATTCGGATAGAAATCAGCGTGTCCACACTTCAAACTGGTGCCGAGAGTGCCGCCCGAGGTATGTAGCACCTGCACGAATTGTGCATCCGTCTGATCCAGTCGATACTTGGGCGCCACGGCTGCGGGCAGTGTGAATAGCGGACCGGCCGGATCCAAACCAATAATTTGTTCCACCTTGCCATCCAGCACTGCGCCCGCATAGCCAGCTGCATGTGCACCCAGACTATAGCCAGCCAGCGTGACATTGCTGCGATGAAAGCGCCGTGGACGCATCTCCTCCAGGGCAATGATTATGCCAGCGACCGTGAGGCCCACATCAAATATGGACATTGAAGCGCTTTTGTAATCGTTCTGCGACAGATTTCCCCAATCCACCACACACACATTGTAGTCTTCATCGAACAGAGTCCAAGCTATGATATGAATTGATTCAAAAGTTTAAATTGTACTTAATTTAATTTTACATGACACATTAAAGCAAAAGAAAAGAATGCAAGGCTCAATGATTTAATAATGTAAGTTGCTTTTTGAATCTACTACATTATGAATTGACCAAGGCCTATTCAATATTTATAAGCTTATTATCAACTCACATTTACATATATTCAAATGTAATGTAAGCCTTTAGGGTAAGAATTAGGAATACCCGCAATGGGGTCAATATATCTTTTAAAAATAGCTTGTAGGTTGTATTGAATTTATGTTGAATGACTCCATAAATATAGCAAATATTAAATTAATACGATATTTCGGAAAAGGTATATTTTACTTTACAAAAATTACGTTGCTACAAGTTAGTTATCCCAGTGTGATTATTATTGTAAACCAATTGATAAAATTGAATTAATTTATCTATCGTTATGAAATTATGCTCAAATCATCGGAAAGTTTCGATTTTAAAACAATCCATGAAACACCATTTAGAGACATAAATCGATTTAGTCAACTTACTCAAGAGCAGCTCCTGCACCCAATCTTTGCTGCCCTGGTCATTCCAGCCGTGTAGAAACAGCGCGAGCTTCTTGTTCGGATCCAGACGACGGAAACCGCTTAAATCGCCCAGCTGCAAATGAAAGTGCAGCTCGTCGCCCAGCGCAATGTCAGAGCTGAAGTATGAAGTGGACACAAATGAATTAAAAGTGTTCATTATGGAGTGTAATGTAGCACTTACATGGTGCGGCACTCAAAGACAATGCCGTAGTTGAGATGGGCGCGTTCCAGGCTATTCCTGAGCATCGTCTCCTGCATGTAGCGGAAGCCCTTTTGCAAAAGGTTCCACTTATGCAGATGAGCATCGCAGCCACAGATGCTGGCCAGAAGTAGCACCACCACCAGAAGTCGAAGCCGACTCTGGTCGTTGGGCTTCGGAGAAGCATGACAACCTTGTTGGTTTTGTTGCTGCTTTTGTCGATGTTGTTGTTGTTGTTGTTGACGTTGTTGATGTTGTTGGTTTTGTTGTTGTATCAGTTGATGTTGTTCATGGTGTTGTTGCTGTTGCTGGTTTTCTTGGCTGCTGTGCCGCTTGTACACGTGCCAGGGCATGCAAGCACTTTACAACAAATTATTAAAAAAAAAAAAAAAAACAAAAAAAAAACCAGAAAAATTCCTAAACTATAAGAATTTGTTAACGTTGAATGACTTGGTAAATTCAAATAAAAACACGATCTACTAAGAAATTGGTACGTTGAAACGCGAAAGCGGCAAAACTGATAAAAACTATAAACAACAAACCAACTCGAGTGTGAGCTCCCGAGTGAGTTGGAGTGAAAGAATCAGAGAAAGAGAGAGTGAATGAGTGAATAAGTGAGTGAGTGAGTGAGAAACAGAAACAGTAGGTGAGAGACAGTTTTGAGCTAAAGACCACGCAACGTTTAAGACTCGTGCTTTCGTATATTCGACAGTCTGGACCGCTTGGCTTGCCCCCTGACATGCTACTGATGCCAGCACCTATCGTAACTGACGTCCAAACGTCGCTTCTTGCTTCTAGCCTCTTGGCTCCGGCGTCTCCAGCCTCCAGTTATAAGCCAACAACCAACAGCCACCAGCCTAACCTCCAGTTTTCAGTCTCCATTTAGCACACACCAGTTGTAGGGCCGTTGATGACCCTCGCCGCTGTAGAGGCTGCTGCCAAATGAGCTGAATGCAGAACACTTCATGGCTCAGACTTGGGATGGTGAGCGTATGTTCTTGGATCTCCGAGTCGGTTGATACGGTGGCTGTGTGTTTGCACAAGTGAAAGTAACGCTTGTAACGGCTTTGAGTTTTCTATCAGAGTGTTGGTGTCTGAAATGTCTCTATTTGAGCTTTGGTCTCTGTTTGTATCTATATATCTATCTCAATCTCTAAATCTATGGCTGTTTCATCGTCTATCTCTGTCTGTATCATTATTTGTATCACTATCTCTGTGCGTACATGTGTCTGCACCACTTGAATGATCTTGACATAGAAGTCGAGCTTGGCTATAAAGCAAACACGGAAGACTATTTGGATTTTACAAAACATACGTCCGTTTGATGGTCGTCACTCAACTTTGTCAGATGTCGCCAGACAATGACTATCAGCTGAGCAAACATAACAAATATGGATCGTAAACATTATCATAAAATCGATAGTTGACTGACAATAGAACTGAATTTACGACACTCAACATATATCATGGGATGACTCTTAAAAAATTGGAATCGAAAATGCAGGCACTGAATCACTTGTGATATCTAACACTTTCTCGACGCTTCATTACACTGTGAAAAATGCAGCTCAAATTCAAATATAATTTATGGAAATTATAATCATATGTGCCAATAATAATATTTGTAGATAAATTTAATCCATGCTGATTTAAAATTTGCATACTTAGATAAACGTTTGTTAATTCGGTTTAAAATTAGAACAACCTGTAAGCAAGCCGTCCTATAAAATAGAATATTACATTATCCAGAGTTGGTCATAAAGAGAGATATTTATGGTTTAATAATCCCTGAAGATATTATAAACATATCAAAATTTACATAAAAGCTGAGCAAATGAAGATGGCGAGAGTTTAATGTAGTAGAATATTAACGAAAACCAAAAAGAAAATTGAATCTTTTGATTACAAAATTTGAATTTCATATAATTTTCAGTGTACTGAAAGCATGAGTAATCCAAAGATTACAATTAACACATGTGTTTATGTTAAAATTAAATGTAGTAGTTTTTATGTTTTGATTTCAAATAAACACTTTTTTAAGATTCCTTTTTTTTATGGGTCAGCAATGAAAATGATATCGCATAAGAGCAACATCAGGCGCAGCATGATATATCTATCTCTACATGACCTACTGTTTCCCTTTCTCTCTCTGTCTCTTTCTCTGTGTCTTTCTCTTTGTACGTCTCACTGTCTCTTTAACTTTCATTTCTCTTTGTCAGTGTTTGCAAAGCTTTATGGCTAAATTCGTTAAGCTGACCAAAGAACGCAGAGACAAAGCACAACTCACGTTAATGATGACAGCCCAACAGCGCGGCTCAAAAAATTCAAATTACAAAAAAAAAAAAATACCAAAAAAAATATAACTAAACAATGGGCAATAGGGTGTGCTTGATGCTTAGTTACCCTGTTATGTGTAGTTGCTTCTTTTGAACATCAAATAAACAAGAAACTGAATCTCTTTTAAGTTTCATTTCGAATTGAAGACATTGAATTTTTTTATAGTGTAGCTTAAAGAGGGAAAAAACTTATGAGCGATAAAAAAAAACCTCATCGCCATCAACAGACAACTTGATCTACTACTGCCAGTTTCTACATTCTTCAGTATATTTCGCATAGAGACAGCGGGAGAATTCGTGAATATAATGAATAGAGCTAGCAAGATATAGAACTGTGAGAAGTATTTAAACTGAATTTAAGCACTCAATCAACTTTCATTACATCATTCGCTAGTATTATAATTTATTTGAAATTTTTGCGAAAACTGCATAACTCTGAAACGAATACGAACAAATTCTTTTGCAGCTGCTAAAGAAAAAAACTTTCCTAGCATAAAAAGAAATAACTTTCGTTTTCACTCACAAAGTTTGTCTGCAATATTGCAGAGCGTAAGTTGACTTTGCTTGAATTAAGTTGAGTTGAGTTGAAATTCATCGAGTTGAGTTTAGTTGGGCTGCGCTGAGTTAAGATTTCAGAATCGAGATTCAAGATTCCAGATATATACATACCATATATGTATTGTATTGCATGAATTGTTAACGAAACTGCCCGAAATGAGTGAATGTGAATGTGAATGCTGGCTATTAAAGCGGTCGCACTTCAATGCGAATGAATAGCATGAATAATTCGCAAATAAAGTAATTAAACATACAAAAGATTTTTTTTTTGTATATTATTTATTTTTTTTTTTTTTCAGGCATGATTAAGCCCTTTGCCTTGTATGATTTGTTAACGTTTATGTACATAAAGAGAATCAATTCGAACGATTTGCTACTGAAGTTCCTTGATTGATGTCAGAATTATCACAATATGCTGCATTCAATGTTTACTGGCCATTGTTGTTATGATAGATGTTTGTTGTAATTGTTGTTGTAATTGTCGTAGTTGTTGTTGTTGTTGTTGTTGTTGTTGCTATTATTTGATATTTGTGGCAAACATATTCCCACGCGTGAGGCATTCTCTGTGTCTTATCATTAATGTAAAGTACGGCTTAATTGTTGATGCACAAAGAACGACGGCTGGCAGCGGCTGGCTTTCAGTCTGGGCACGCCCACATATACCAACCTTGCCAACACCCTCCAACCCTGAAAAAGCCGTCTGTCGCCTACCCACATTCCCAGACCCGGCCCCAGTCCCATCCGTAGACCCATCAGAATCGCTTTTGCCTATTAAGCAGCACCATAATAATATTGTGTAATGGCAACAACACCAACAAAAACAGCTGTTCGCTATAACTTCACATGTGTATGTGTCAATGGAGGGTGTACATATGTGTATGTGTGAGTGTGTGTGAGTGTGAATGAGTGTGTGTGAGTGTGAATGAGTGTGTGCTTGCTCGCATGTGTTGGTGCGTTTGGGGACGCATTCAAAGCAATTTCCACAATTTTCGTTTTGTTTACTTAATTAATTCTGAACAAAGATTTTCATTTACGAGTGACTGTGAGTGTGAGTGCGAGTATGAGTGTTTGAGTGTGAGTGTGCATATTGGTGTGTTTGTTGGATTTGTTGTGGTACTTGCAGCTGTTTTGTGGTTATTACACCAAGCCACACACAAACACCGAGAGAACCCTATTGCTACTAACACACACACACACCGACAAAGTATAGATATAGTCGCGTAATGAGTTAATATCGTTTAATGAATCCTGCCACACAATGCGCCACATGCACAATCAAATCTCATGAAAAGCACTCGGCAGCTTTAAGTATGCAACAAGTTTAAATCTGAGAGCTTGTGCCACAACTTCAATGAGACCCATTTACAGAGAGCCAGCATTCTTTCAAGTGTACATCTGGAAACAGAAAGATACAAGTGGTCAGACGAAGAGACAGTTATATAGGGAGGCCGAGAGCGGGAGAAAGAGTAAGTTTTGGGTTTTGAGTTTTGGTTCGACTGGTTACCATTTGGCTGGAACCAGTTTCAAATCTTAACCGGTTTGATCTATAATTATCAAAATAGCATGCGTTCAAATAGTTATAGTAGTTGATTCTGGGTTCGAATGGCAAGACCTTTCGCGCACAGCAAGAATTTAGAGCGAAATGTGGTCATACAGAGCACCTGAAATTATAACAGAGTTCTGCAACCCATTTGTAATTAAGGTCGCTTGAAATCTAAAACATTTATGAACATAAATATTGTCGGCTTTAAGTTTATGTAAAAAAGAATCATTTAAAACGTTGTATTATGTAAAGTTGATATGTCTGTGTCTTGATCAAGATGACAGACGAGTCAACTGGGCTGCGCCAGTCTCCCTATCCACTTGTCCGTCTGTTGACTGCGTGAAACCATAGGAGAACCGGCATTTAGACATAAGAGTATTACAAATGATCTCCTCATATTTGACAATGGACACTGTATCAAATAATAATTGCTTGATAATTCATTAGACACACTTTATTCAGGCATGCGGCATCTACTTTAATTTTAATTGATAAAGAAAACGTAATTTTACGGCAATACGAAAGTAGTCAGCGACAGTACCGGCCAAACAGGATCAGCACCATAGCGAAAACAGATATAAAGCACTATGGGCACATAACCCCATTGGAATGTCTTGAACGCAATGTCCACAATGAAGCGAAGACTCTTCTTGACACCATCGGGTAAAACCATCGTGAATTTCAACTTACAAATTTTCGACCGACGACCGACGACCAACGAGTGCACAATATTATAAAATTGCGATTATAAAAAGCGAGAGGAGAGACCAGAAAAATATTAACATCAGTAAAACAAATACTAAAATTGGAAATGACTTAAAAAAATATTTTCTTATAAAGATGAAATCATAGTTGACATGATTTGATAAAAATTTCAATACACCAAAGATACTGATAGATATATTTCAAATAAATGAAGGATACATCCAACAACGAGGCGATTTAAAGGCGCAGACCCGCATCAAGCGATTTTTCTTTTTTATATGATAAGATTCTCAAAATTAACGTAAAAGTATAGTGGATGGAAAGTAGCGTAACCAACCTCATACCTCCCGGAAAAGTTACCACCTGTAAAAACTCACTGGTGATCGGGGATATCCTGATCTTTTTCATCGAGGATAAAGCCATTTATATAGTTAGGAAGTTGTTTCAATAGGCGAAGTTGTATCTTACACTTATTAATCTAAATTTTGGATTCGTGTTCCCATTCTTCCACTAGTGAACTAAAACAGTTACAATTTTAAATAATTAAATTAAAGGTTTTTTGTTTCACATACATTTATTAAATTATTAACATTTATTTTAGGTTTAACAAAGTTATTTATATTTGTTTAATAAATTAAACATTTATATATTTGTTTTTGTTTATAGTTATTTGAACTATGTCTAAACAGAATTTTTACAAAATTTTGTCATCGAAAAATTAAATAATTAAATATAATTACATTTACTTTTTGACCTCTCAGAATTATTGCAAATAAGTGTAAAACACAGACAACTAAAAAAGACTCACGAAAAATATTAACATACGTTTAAAATAAATTACTAGATTTGATATTTGATTTAAATGATTCAGTTCCCGTCTACTCCAACCCATTGCATCTTTTCTGTTAATTTTATCGATAATGTCGCCAGCTCAAAAAGAGAGTTCCCTCTTTACCAAGCGCTTGAGTTCCACCAAAAGGAGTTGAAATCCGACCGCCAAAAGTTCGGAAATTGCACATTACTATGAAGGAGGTGTTATGCTTGCTATTTGGATTACTGTTTATCAATGAAGCTCATTTGTAGATAAATGTTTTATGTAGATTTCCAGCTTAGTAGTTTGACTTGTATGTGTAACGTTGAGTTTTGAATCCCCCAGTCACGATCCCCATTGTCCACCACCTTTCGTCTAAGTCCCAATATATTTATTAAACGTTGCTGTCTATATCCACGGCTGCAGGAAAGGAAAATGGAAATGCATTATTTTCAAATCGCATTCGACCGTTAGTAGTAGTTGTGGCATCGCTACCGTATTCGGATTCATGATCGGCTCCACGCATATTATCTGCAGGGAATTTCCCACCTAGCGCCATCATGCCATAGACAACGGCCGTGGTAAAGATCAGTCCACTACCGAGTATAGTTGAAAGGCTGAAGCACATGAATATAGGAGGAATAGCAATAGCACAATATAATCCGGCCCGATAGTGCATGGGCTTAGATTCAATGAGGCGGGCTATTTGATCCGTCTGATCCACCTGATCAATGCAAAATAAACACCATGGCGTTTCCAGAATCAACACGATAAGTCCAGCTGACATTTGGATAATGCTAGCGGACACACATGGTACGCTCAAAGTTACGATTGAGACCACATTCCACAAACCAAAGAGAATGGCAAAGAATCCGGCAACCGTGCCCAGAACATGGCTACCATATTTAAGGAACCACGGTAATAGAGATCCTTCAGACGATTCTTGTTGATTTTCAAGGCCCAGCATTGACTTAAGTTTTTCCATCATGCAACTTTTTAACAGCACTGACGTGAAAGCGAATGATAGAAAGCAAATCATTAAAATATCGATACAAAAACGAGCATAG
>JBANCZ010002227.1:0-16705 GCA_037040025.1 Sphaerogastrella javana | reverse complement strand
CTTCGATTTTGACCGACTTTTCTGAATTAGCGGCCTCCGGGGGGGCGGAAAACGCCCAATCGACGCGGCTCGTCCCCTGATGGTGGAAATACGTACTTTGCGGGTCTGCCACGCCTCCTTGTGCCTCTATTTTGATAAAAACGTGTAGGTGCACATATTCTCGAAGGGGAAGAGTAGCCGAGTCGATTTCAGCCGTTTCCCGCTGTCCGGAGGCGCCAGAATCGCCGAAAAACCGCCGAAATCGTCACAAAATGCAGCAAAGACTCGAACCGCTTGCTGTCTCATGGCTAAGCCAATGGTATTTTTCTAAAGAAACAGTCTGGCAACGCCGCCAAAGTCCAAGAAACGGTAAATTTCGTAAATATTGGAAAAAATGTGCTCACGTGCTGTTTGTTTGTACAATTTGTAAATTAACCATCTATTTCGTGTTGAATTAATTAAATAAGTTGATAAATAATAAGAAATATGAGAATAGCAATACCATTGCTGTTCTTTGCCATATGCCATGGCAGGCAAAGCGCGACTAAACCCAATCCATTACGTACTATATCTGAGGCTCAGCGGGCTGAGATCGCCAAACTTCGGGGCGAACTGAGTGATGCATTCGAGGCGGGTGAACCGGAACAGGCGAGTGTGCATGGGTATACGATTTGCATGAACCGTGTGGGTAATTGATTTGCTTTTTCAATGCAGGAGGGCCTCATAGTGCAACCGGAATGGACCAGAAGTAGCCAGCCGCAGGCCGGTGCAGATGCCGTGCCGCCCAAGGTTGTTGCGAATCAATCCAATCTAAAAGAGGTACACTCACTGCGTACGGAAATCAAAGAGGCGATAGAGAAGCAAGGGCAAACAGAGGAAGTGCGTCAGTTGGAGGAAACGTTTAAGGCAAGGAATGCCAATCGGAAAGGATCATCCCAGCAACAGCAACAGGAGGTGCTGCTTGGCAGTGATGCGCCAGAGGAATCGCCTAAGGAAACCAATGTGGTAGATGCAGCACCATTCGACATTGACCTGTCGCAGCTGCAGCAGCTGGAGTTGTCTAAGAGACGCACACGCGAAATGCTTGTGCTTAGTCGTATTGTCGAGGATTTGGAATTCTCGCTTGGCACTGAAGTCACACAGTGGCTGCAATTACAGAACAATGGCACCATCTACATTGTGGGACGCAGTGGCGGCAATCTTATTCTAATAAAGCAGGAGACGCTCGCTACAGATAGTGCGTTTCCCAGCTTTGTCCCTGTACAAACTTTGCCCATTGAAGCGCCCATTGATTCCATGGCCAGCTATGAGCGATGGAATGCGAAATTGCTGCAACTGGAAAGCATTGTGCTGTTGGCCACAAGTCAACATTTATATTGGTATCGCATCGAGGAGAACGTGGGATTGACACAGTTCTGGCAATGGCCAATGAGCAGTGATGTGAATAAGCTTCTGCCATTCGTTGTGGCGAATCATGAGTACCTAGCACTGGTTCAGAATCGAACGCTCAGCATTTACGTACACAATGTAGCTGGTATGGAGTTCTGGATTGTGCAGCGTATGCAGTTGGCGGAAGCAATTACAGCACTGGCTGTGCTTGACACTGGCTTGGATCTGCTACTGGCCGTGGGACAGACAAACGAGGCGCTTATTTATGCACACAATATGCGCGAGATGGCGCCAGATGCAGGTCTGCAATTGAAGCTGCGCCAGCATTTGGATGCACCACAGATAGCTGATATTGCAGCATTCCAAATGGGTGGACGCAGCTACTTGGCGCTTGGTGGCCAACGACCACAGATACTTGTCTATGTGCAGGGAGAGCTGTTGCCTAAAACGGTATTGGGTCAAAATTTTGGACTGGTCGAACTGTTCCTGCCAGTGCCAGTGCGGAGTTATCGTGATGATATGCTGCTGCTGGTACAACATCGGGTTTACTTTGACACGCACAGCTTACTGCAGCTGGAGGTGCTCATCTGGAATGGTGTGGCCTTTGAGGCCAGCCTGCCGCCGCCTTGTGAATTGGGCACACATACACGCTATGGTGCTGCCTGTTTGCTGGACGAGCAACGTGACATAGGCTTAACTGGGGCGACATTGTTGCTTCGTCAGGTTCAACCGCCGCTGCTCTTGGTACCACGTGAAGCGGCACCTTCGGGACTCTTTCGGCTGCACACACAACTGCTGCCGCGCAATTCGGAGCTCCATGATCTGCAGGAGATACACAAATTCATGCGTGATTGGGTTGAAGAGCAGGACAAGCTGCTGCTGCTCAGTGATCAGCTGGTGCATAAGCAGGAGCCAAAGGAATTGCAAGATGGTGACATACACACGGTGCAACTTGTCAATGAAGGTGCCCACATTGGAGCTTTGTACGTCAATGATGAGCCGTGGACAGTTAAAGATACCGACGTTGATCTGTACAAGCTGTTACAGCAAATACGCGAGTTGAAGCAGCAACTAAAGGTTGCCAATGGCGGACGCATCAAGCGGCAAGCACCATTGTTCCGCTATGAGTACGACAAACTGGACTTTGATATTGTTGAGACGCAGGAGCTGGTTGTTGATCGATTGAATCATGTGCCCTTCTACATACAGAATGCCACACTGCAGTTCAATGGTTCCATCAACGTGCCACGCTTAGAGCTTCTGGAACCCTCAAAGCTTGAGCAGAGCCTGCCCTCAGTAACACGTCCGGGGTTACAATTGAGCGGAGATTTCGGCTGTGAATACATCAATGGATTGGAATGGTCACAATTCGTACAACAGCTGATATGGCGGCATGAACCACTACAGCTTTCAGAGTTCAAGGTTCAGGATGTAAGTGCAAATCCATTGGATTCACATTATCAGAAACATTTGTTTTATACTCTGCTTTCATTTAAGTCTGTTGTCTTTGAGGACTCGCTGCATTTGAATGTACTGAATGAGCTGAGTTTTCCCGACGATTACCTATGGTCTCAAGGCGTTGGCACAAGCATTGTTCGAGCACCCAAACAATTTACCCATACGCTATGTAGGAACCTACAACATTTTGATATGTACAGACAATCTATAGAATCGTATTTCTTTTCTTTACAGCTGTAAACGATGTGGATACATCTGGGACCATCAATGGTCGCAATCCACTGGATGCGCTTACATTGAGCGATGCGCAGGACTGGCCTGGCTGGATCACCTTTACACAGCTGGAGGTATCGGAGGAACTGCAGGTGATGTAGCTCAATGGGAAGCATATGCAAAATAGATTCTAAAGCGTATACATAGAGTTCAACTGGTTCTATTTCATTTTACAGCTGAATGGGAGCGCACAAGGTCGTCAATTTGAGCAGGCGCCTTTGAATCCCACACTATTGGAGTCGCATCATATACATGCCGCTTGCCATTTTAAAGAGCTCATTTTGAACGGACCGTTGCACATTCATGGATCGCTGGAGAACCATAGCTATGATATGCTTCTGGGCGATCTGGCACAGCGATCCGGTAATGCCAACGATGAGCTATTCATCCCGGGCACCAAGCAGATACAGAAATTGGTATTGCCACTGGATGCACTTGTATTGGATGGCAAATTGAGCGGCATTCCCATTGAACACTTTGTGCCAAAGCACACAGCACAGACTCTACATAATCTGACCATTCTAAACGGCTATGTATACTTCCACGATCTGCAAATCAGCGGTGCCTATGATGGTGTCCAATTAGATCAACTGCTGCAGCAGGCGGTGCGTGTGAATGCACCAATGCTAAGCCCAAGCACACGCTTGCGCTTTCTCCATAACGTAGAGCTGACAAATATGCAGGTGAAACATCTGCTGAATGATATTCCCTTGTCCACTGGCTATCAGACACTGAATGAACCTGTGCATTTGAGTGTGGCACATTTTGATAAACTACAGACCGAACAATTGGACGTTACGCAGAATGTTTTGGGCGATGGTCGTCTGAATGGTCATGCACCGAGTGAACTGCTTTTAAATACGTCGCGATCGGACCATGTACAGGTGCAGGAACTTATATTACCGATGGGAGTCGAGGTGGTGGAACTACAGGGTGTCAAAGCTGATCGATTGCTAACATTTTTGCAGCAATTGGATGAACTGCCGCTGCTCATACTGCATGGTCAGCTGCAGGTGGAACACATTGCGGTCAGCGGTTCGGTGCACATTGCTGATTCACTAAATGGACGTGATCTAGCGCAACTACAACGAGATGTTGTTTGGTTGGATCAGCCGAATACGCTGCAAACACGATGGCGCTTTGAACAGTCGCCAATATTTGAAAACGATGTGCAACTGCAAGGCAGCTTCAATCAGCTATTGCTCCCCGAACTGCTGGATGACATTGTTTTCCGTTCGGAGGATGCGAATGAGCTGCATATTGTGGGCACCAAGAGCTTTGCGGGCAGCGTGCGCGTTTTGGATAACCTCGAATTGGAGGCGCTCAATGGTGTGCCCTTCAAAGCATTGGCCAGCAAAATGCAGCCACTCAATTTCAGTGGCGATGTACACATAGATGGCCATTTGCATGTGACGCACTTGCAGGTGCTAGGCGACCTGAATGGAAAACCGGTGGGCCAGCTGGAGCAGTGGGTATTATGGCATCCAGAGCTGAATACTTTTGTGCAGCGCGGCTTGGTTCGATTGCCCAAAATGGATCTGCATGAACTCACGGTGATTGGTCACCTTGGCAATCGCAGTCTGGAGCCGCTGCAGCGTTTCTTTGATGATCTGGTGTACAAGGAACAGTCACAACTCCTTGTTACAGGCTATAAAATCTTCTCAGGTCGAGTAAGCATACGAGCTGGTATTCAAATTGTCGAACTGAATGGATTACAACTGAAGCAACTGCTCAAAGATGTCATTCTGGTGGATAAAGACAGTGAGCCTACTGAAATCATCCTACATACTCCAGTTCATTTTGAGGCACCGGTACAGATGGAGCAACTGGAAGTACAGGAGCTATTCTTGAAGGGAGAACGACTGAATGGCTGTAATGTCACCGACTGGATACAGGATACTATACGCGTGGATCGCGAATGGCATGCAGAGTGTAAGTAGCAAATAAAAAAATCAAATCGTTCCCGAACTCAACCGTTCCCGAACCCATTACAGTTCCTGTCGAATTTGGAAACGGCGCCCTGGATAACAATGCACTGCATGTGCAGCAACTGAATCAGGTGAATCTGTCGCTTGTTGTCAGCCTGCACAAGGGTCAAAATCTAAGCTATCCACTGCTGGTCAATGAACTTTATCTAAATGATGATCATGTACAGCTGCTTGGCCCCACCAACGGACGCAATCTGAGCGATGAACACCATAACACCTTACTGGTAAATAATGATTATATATGTATCGCTAAACCTAAATGCAAATGACGATGAGTTCACTTGAAAGATATATTTGTTCTCATTTTTCACAGGTAAACGCTGGTCGTGCGCAACATGTGGAGACACCGCTACTGATGCAGTCGGCCTATGTGAGCGGCTCACTGCTGGCCACTGCGCCCATTAATGGCAATAGAAATTTGAATTTGAGCGATGTAGCCACTGTGCGAGAGAGGCAAGTTCGTTTACAGACACCGCTCTTTTTTGAGCTATTGCATGCACCCGAATTGCGCACCAGTTTTCATATGAATGGCTTCGACTTTGATGCTTGGCATGAGAAGAGCTTGTGGGCGCGAGGTCGATCCACACAGGTTATCAGCGGCAATTGGAGCGTACGCTGGCTGCATGTGCAGCAACCACAGGCAGCAGATCAGGTAGTCCATGAGGTTTATCGTCGCCAGGCCTCATCAATCGCAAGCCAAAAGGCGTTATGCGAGCAATCTATTAAGCTGTTGCATGGATTACATTTACCTTATCAACTGTTGCATCTGCGGCGCAGTTTCGAGTTGAATCAGGCAGCGGATCAGGCGGATATCCGGCGTGTCTTTGCATTGAAATCATCGTCAAAGAGAGCAAACTATCTGTTAATCAATGAGATTGGCTGCTGGACACGCATCTATCGTTGGAATGGCACACACTACTCAAGCACGGGCGCCTTTGAGAGCGGGCCCGTGGACAATGTGGATGCGCTGCAGCTTGGCAACGAAACCATAGACCAGTTCAGCTTCATGACCAGCTATGAGTTGAATGAAGAGCAATCGGAGTCTCATTGGAATTGCAGTTCATTGCAGAATCTGCAAACTTGGCGTACCGGAACTGAAATCAATATAGAACTTTTTGATTTGCCTAAACCAAAGCTGAAGCAGTTGCAGAAACAGCAGCAGGCGAAGCTTGAGCGACTTGTGCCAAACTATCAGCATGCCATCAAATATTTACATCAACCCAACATTCATTCCCAGCTACAAACAGTTCTTGAAAATATGAAAACTGCTGCACTAAACCAGGAAGAGTATGACATGTTGCGACAGCGTCTGTTGGAACAACTCGGTTTCCGCTTGAAGACCGAGGTGCATATCACGCAATTGACCATACCCGAAAGTGATCTGTACGATGACGTGCAACTGATGAATGACTTCCATTGGCTTATGGGCCAGCTGCATCAATATGCATTGAATGGCAAATCCAAGGTGATTGCCTCGCTGCCAGTGGACACAATACCACTGCCTAATGATCCAGCACGTGCGCTTGCAGCGCGTAGTTGTCTGATCATTTGGCCAGTGCTTCAGGAACTGCAGGTAATAGACGCCAGAGGCTTAGGCAGCAACAACAACCAGACGCTGGAGCAGCAAAAGCAACTAGAGATTCATCTGGAACAGGCTATGCTCGATGTTTTGCTTTTGGCAAACAAGGACAAATCGGAAGGCGCGGACGAGTCGGATGCGCTGGGTGCAGTTATTTCCAGAATTCATGACCTGCAACAGCAGTTGGAGCAATTGCTCCAACAACAGAAACAGCAAGAACTAGAACAACATCATCAAGATGAACGCGTGTCTGAGCCCTTGCAGGCTGTGCCATTGCAAGTTCATGAATGGAAACCCATTGAAACGATACGTTTGCTTGTGGGTTCTGCCAAACATCCCCGACTGCTTTATGCACGCCTGAATCTTGTCACGTATAATGGAAGTGCGAATGCATCGTCAACAGCTCCACCTGCCTACATACAACTGCATCATGCCAACGGTACACTGCTTCAGTCCTTGGCCGCCAAACGACGAGCACGTCAACTGACCACGATGCGTGTACGTGATGAAACGCTGCTGGCCTTTGTCGAGGGCTGCTGCGAGGTGCGCGTCTTTATCTACCGGGGTACTCAGGGTTTTGTGCCATTTACCCAGTTTATAGCCAGATCGAAGGCAGATGTGCAGCAGTTGTTAGCAATACGTTTGCCACTGCAGGGAACACCGGGAGTCATCTATGCTTTAGCCGTGGTTCAGGCGCGTGGCATCCATTTCTATGAGCTGGTCATTCCTGGACTCTTTGAGCCCTGGCTGCAATGTGAAATGAAATGATAATTGTTTATTGAGCGT
This sequence comes from Sphaerogastrella javana, assembly GCA_037040025.1. Taxonomy (NCBI): domain Eukaryota; kingdom Metazoa; phylum Arthropoda; class Insecta; order Diptera; family Drosophilidae; genus Sphaerogastrella; species Sphaerogastrella javana. The sequence goes on along the minus strand of JBANCZ010002227.1, from coordinate 9,253 downwards.
CCAGTTGTATCATATTAGTTATATCGTATTGTATTTATAATGTAAGATTATATTTGTTATCGAATTGAGTTATGTATAAATATTATGTATTCCGTTTGTTAAATATTATATTTTAAGTTTACTACTTACATTTTAAGGGCTCTTTTTTTTATCACACCATTAACAAGGTAGGCTTCGATATATACATGTAGACTTAGACACATCTATACATGTGTTAATCTACATCAAACACTCACAACGTACACAACATTTGTAGCTTCAAAAAAAATTATATACAAAATTTATACACTTTTTTTTAAAATTACTTTTTTGGACCGTTACTCATAAGTATCTGCCAGAACGAGCATGGAATCAGCCAATGAGGTCGAGGTATACAAGGCATCTCTGATTGAGCGTACACGCACGTTATACCAGCTCAAAGTCGGTAAGCCCCAACTGATGCGAATTAGTAGAATTCTTGTTGTTGCAATATAATATCATATATTTCCATTCACCAAAGATGATGAGGATTCAAAAAGAGTCATTGAAAATATGCTGAAATTGCGTCTAAGCGCTGGCGAGGCACGAATACGCTTGAAGATGACACAGCAACGTTTCGATGCTGCAATAAAGGAAGCCGATAGACGAACTTCTACATTTATGGAGTTTCAGGACATGATGCAGAAATTATTGATAAAACCGATTCAAGTTCGAACATCGCTTGAGTACAAGTACTTTGATCGAGAGATACGCGAGAGCCTTACACATGGCGGCAATGCCGTAACCATGTACGATCCATGGTCGAAAATGGTAATGCGCGATCCTGTCTGCAATGTCAAGTGTGGTCATAACTACGATCGTGCCACCGTATTGGCTCTGTTGGATAATTCCAAGCCGCTAACGTGTCCCTTGTTAAACTGCAAAAATAAAGATCCCATTAAGACGTGGGATCTTACTGCGAATACACGATTGCGCCATAGAATTGAAAAGTATAATGCCGCACTCGAAGCTCAACAGTTAAGCTGGTTCAAATAAACCATTTAGCATTTGGGTTTTGGAATTATTAAAACCATTGGAAATTAAAAACGAAAAAAAAATTGCATGAAGTTATCGACAATAAAGGTTACATATAGAATATCTACTTTTCACTAGCCGTATTGATTATATGAGTATGGAATTGAATACACTTATATCGCTTTGAGTTTTTCAAAATGTGATCTATAAATACCTATATATGTATATGTCTATACATCTATATGTTTTTGTGTAATTTATGTACAATTATCAAGACATACAAATCGATTATTTGATTTTCGGCACGGCAATATTAGTTATTCAATCAATCGTCAAATTATTGTAATATTCGGTTAATTGCGGATAAAGAAAAACAAATTAATATCATAATTAATTTACATAATTTGATTATGCTATCTCCCAAAGAGGCTAAATCAAATTGTTTCATCTATATTATATTATTATCGTAGCTAATTTAACAGAATTTTGATTATACCCAAAAAAAAACAAAAAATGCGATGAGTTTCTTGCATAGATCGTCGTATACCTTCGATAATAAAATCCAAATCAAAATTGAATTTGTGATGCCAACCTTCGCTTAATTTTGTTCAGCTGTCAATAATAAACACGGTTCATTTATAAAACAGCACCATAAACAAATTGATGTTATTAACTTTTGATTGGATTGGATTCCAATTCAATCGTGCATAAACTCTTAACTTTTAACTCTTCAAAAAGTGCCATCAATGCAAAATTCGAAAGACTCGCTCTGTCTCTGTCGCTGTCTTTATCAATTGCTGGTCCAACTACAGACTGTCTCCAAATGTTTAGTTCACAGTGGGCACATCTTATGTAACTAACGCACAGCCTGCTGCCGCTTAGCAGATTTTTAATTTATTTCAATTTTTTAGCTCAGCTGCAACAAAAAAAAAATAACAACAACCAAAGGAAACCAAAGTTAACACGCATTGGAGAATCAATGAGGCGCTATAGGACGACAGTTGTATGCTCTATATAGATGGGTTTATTTTTCTTCCTTTATACAACTTACAGCTGAAAGTTTTGGTGAGTCGGACCAGATTTCATTAGTTCTATTATTTCTATTATATAATTTTATATTATATTTAAATTTATTGAATTATATTATGTATCATACTATTTTATATAATGTTTTATAGTATCATATCATATTATATTATGTTATTACTATATTACATTATATTATATTATATCAGATTATATAATTATTAATTATATTATATTATATTTTATTAGATTATATTGTATTATGTTATATGATATTATATTATATTAAGTTATATTATATTATGTCATATATAAATTATACTATGTTTCGGCCCAAAATTTCAAGCTATCGCCGACTACAAATCGGGAATTTCGAAACACAGGCAGCAAGTTGATCTAGAAAGTCAACGACCAAAATGTCGCTGTTCGGATAAGTAAGCCTTTTAGTCTAATCATAATACCCATTGGCCAAATGTGCGCAGAAACGTGCAACGCTCGACGGGCAGCCGGCCATTCACTTAGCCAGTTCGAAAGCAAGGCAAAAAATATTAAAAAAAAAAAAAAAAAACAGGCAAAACCATAGCAAAGCTGACTATAAATAACCAACAACAGTAACTAAATGCAGCAGCTAATGATAATGATGATGCTGATGATGATGATGAAAGAAGACACTGATGCTGAGGCAGATGCAGCTGCAGTTGAAGTTACAAATAATGCAGATGCAGATGTATTTTGGGTTGAGACACTGATCAACTTGAAGACGAGTTATACATGTATGTATATAGTATGTAGATGCAATATTGAGTTGAGTTTTAGATGCAATTTGATAGTTGTAAATGTTTAGCATCAGATCTCAGACGAACCATGTTAATTAGCGTTAAGTGTTAGTGACTTTGGCATTTTAGAGTAACGACTAGCCACAACTTGTGCTTAGAAACTACAGACTAAAGACTTGACTCTTGCGACTCGTAGGTTTTGCTGGTATCGTGATTGATTTGCCACTTTATGGCACTGTGAATGAGTTAAAAGCTCGCCGCTTAAGCTATGCGATGACATCAATTCGTTGTCTCCAAAGGCAAACAAAAGACTTGGGCAACGAACTTGGCATTGCCAAGTGCTCGCGTTGTTATAGTTTCTGTTGTTGTTGTCGTTGCTTTTTGTAGTTTATTTATTTTATTTTCATTTTTGTTTTTTGTTTCTGTCATGTTTACTTATTACAGGAACTGGAGCACAATGCACACGTTAATAACATGTTGCAAGTGCCCAAAAATAAAGCGAAACATACCCTATTACCAGTGACACTTGAGAAACCGAGTTAGACGTTTTATAGGGTATGCACCATAACATTTATGGCACTGTGGTCCCATCGATTGAGTAATATTTTAAGAAATTTGCATATATATTACCAAAAAGAAGAGAAAACATATGTTAAAAAAAAAATGGTAGCATTTAGCATCTCTTTCTGTCTTTCTCTTCGTCTTTCTCCATGTGCGTCTCTTTGCCTGTTTGCTGTTTCACTTTCGTTTAAAGCCAGAAATTAGCAAAGCAAACATACAGCAAAAGGCAAATAAAAGAAACGAGGAGGAGAAAGTGAACAGTCGCTTAAAGTTAAAACAACAACAACAATAACCCTTGGTCACTAAAGACTAGCGAAAAACGGTCGCCCTATTCTCTCTTCATCGAATTAAATGATATCCCAAAGGTGACAGACAAATATACCATCATATATATGACAACGTTTATTTTAATTACTATTACCATAGATACTATTAAGCCAAGATTACTACCTTTAGTGGTATTTAAATCATAGTAGCACTGACCAAGCAAATCCTCTCAAGCTTAAAGCAGCGCTAAGGCAAGCAGAGCAAAAGCAAGCATCTCTCAGTCCAGCGGATGATCCAATCATTCTACCAACTGTTCATATTACTTTATTCGAAATTCAAGTAATCCATTTCTTAAGGCTTCACGGAAGATCCCTTAACTTTAAAACGAATGTACAGCTTTAGTTTCGTAAGAATTTTAGTGATAATAAGGGTATGCAAAATTCTTTGTGTGATTTTGAAAAATTGATTTATTTACTTATCTATTTAAAGTTTTACACCTAATATGAAGTTTCTATATGTTTCGACGACAACATTTAGCACAAAGATAAAAAAAAATATATATAATTACATTTTGTCTAGTCATGGAGTATGAGGTATCACTTAGTGACAGCTTTGTTGCAATTCACAAAACGACACAAAGGTTGGGAAAATCCAAGACCCCAAATGGATGTCTAACGTCATACGCATCCATCTAGCACATACTGACATATTTAGCTTAACAAAACGATATGCTATGACTATATGCCATACGACACGCGAATATTTGCCGTGTCAGCTTCGAACTGTGTCAAAATGTTGTCACCAAAAAGATCACAAAGGCCAGACACGCTCCGAGTGCCTCTCACCCAGCGAGACTCAAGCTCATTTCGATGTTTAAGTTTGAAGTTTGCGCTGGAGTTGACGCTAAGACCAAGTGTGAGACAGGCGAAGCTGAACGTAGTCAGAGTATTTGCACGTATGTTGTAAATAAATTATGTTTAGCCTAACAAAATGGCAATGTTACACATTTGTTTCTCAAATCGCTTATAATTATCTGGAGCAAAGGTGTACAGAGTTGAAATATTTCTATGCAATCGTAGTCTTGTCGCATAGGTTAATTGTGCATATGCATTCAATGTTGGATGGTTAACTACGACATGAAATCTTCTGGGGTCTTTAAGATTCACTAGCATAAAGTTGAAATCACCATAATAGAGTAAATTTGTCTACAAACAGCACAATAAGGAAAAAAAATCTATTTTAATTTATACAGATCATATATATATTGAGTTTTTACGGGGATAAATATAGATTCTAATTAGTTTAGATATAACATGATCGCATTTTTATACATATTTGTACGAAGCCAGCTTAACAAGAATATATATACATTTTTAAACAATTTAGGGGCTTACAAGTTACTTGTTATTCAATGTAGACTATAAACAATTAAAAAGGTATTAAGGTTATTATATAAATATTTTTTTAACTAATATTAATTGCAACATTGAACATGTTTAAATACTTACAAACAAAGCAACCAAAAGCCATAATCTAGATCATAAATTGAATATTCTGCACTTTTTAACACATTCACTGACAGCTTTACAGCTCCAAATTTTCAATCAATACTATCCACACATTTTGAACGTACGAATCGAGTAAAGAAAACTAGGGGAGACCGAATGATAAATGTATTTAATATGAAGCTATGCGAAGCATGGATTAAACAGGTTTCGGTTAGTATTTACCACCAAATCGTATCACAATGGACAAACTGCTCCATTTTCAGTGTGTATAAAATGAGTATCAATAGGCTCGAGTGCAGTGAAGCCCGACGCACTCCATGCAATGCAATCGCTATCTATACAGGTCTGTAATATATACTATATCAATATATATATATATATATATGTATAACAGTGTGTATGTAGTTTATTATGCAATGTTATGGCCCCGCCAAAGCCAAAGCCAAAGCCAAAAAAAAAAAAAAAAAATCAAAAACAAAACCAAAAACCAAAAGCCAAAAACTAAAACGTAATCGTAATCAAAATCCAAAATCAATTTCAACAAGCAACTGTCATCAAGTGGTTCAGTTTCCCCAGGTGAAACATTAGCCTAGGCAAAAGCCAAGATTGTAAATCATTATGATGCTCTGACAGGTTTCAAACTTCAGCCTATTATATATATTAAGAGAAATGAGATTTTCTTTTTTCAAATGTTTCGAACCGAAGCTATTTATTAAATTTAAAAACATGAAGTTTGCAGTTATCTTTTGAGTAGGACTTATGCAATGGTTTTAACAACTCCAACTTAGCTCTTCATTGTTTTACTATATTCTCATAAATCTAAGTAGAATATGCATTATAGAAAGCTATATACGATCAGTGCTAATCGATCGAACTCTGCTGTTCCTTGGCCTTTGTCTTGCTTTGATCTAAGTGCCTCTGCAGGTCGTGCAGGCAGGTGTACTTGGTCAAGGTAAGCGAGGCGAGGTGATCGAAAATAAAAAACACAAATCAAATAGCAAAAACACAATCATAATAACAGATATACAACCAACAACAACAACAATAATAACAATAACAAACAACAAATAACAAATGATATTTATGTTGTCAGAGGAGCTCGCTAGCTTGAAAGCTGTCTGATTAATTTGGTACGGAATTCAAGACAAGCGATCAAGCACTACAAGCATATTTATCAGACACAAATATACCCTGCACTAGCCTATTAGAAAAAAACACTATATATAATAAATATATATGATATATTATATAATAACATATTATCAATATGCATAGGCAATTGTTGCTCATACTGAGAAAAAAACAACTTGAACTTCTAGATCATCGAACAAAAACAATGGAATTTATATATTCATAAACTTCTATATCATCTACTGAAAAAAAATTTACTTTATATATTCATGAACTTTTAAATTATCAAACTATCTAGAGCTTAGAACTTATTATCATACATTCAAAATGAAGTTAGCTTTATATTGTTTGTTCTTGGTCAACCGAAATTTACTAAATGCACTTTCATATTCATCTAGATGTCTGCAAATAGGTTCAACATATTTGCGTCCAATATTTTGCTTTCAAAAGCATTCAATCAATCAACATCGTGCATACTTTCGAATAGGTCATACATTATGCACTTTTGCAACTGTGCATAACATGTTACCCTTCACTTTAGTCAATGATTACAGGGTATTTAAATGCACTCGATGCATTTGCAGCAAGTTGTTGCAAATTCTAAAGAAGCTTCAACTTGATTTCCCACTTGCCTCTCAACTGCTAAACACTCTCTTTTGCGTATTAAGACCAACTAAGTGAGTGAGTGAGAAACAGACAGACAAACATAGACAGAGAGGAAAAGAGAGAGAAACAGAGTTTATGTGACTGAGACAGCAACAGAGACTGTTAATGCGACTGCCACTCCGTCTCCGTCTCCGACTTCGACTCCGACTCCAACTGCGACTCCAACTGCGACTCCGACTCCGACTGTGACTCCGACTTCGACTGCGACTGAGATAGTTAAGCGATGTGACGCGTCGAGCAGCTCAAGTTGTAGCTCGAGCTGTAGCTGTAGCCGCAACGGCGTTGTCAGTGCGACTTGTTCAGTCCAATTCGAACGCTCATTGAAAATGGTTAAGAGGCCGCGCATGCGCCAAGCCTATAGCTCTACATTTACCGCTAACTCGTAATCGTAATCGCTATCGTAAACGCTTACCGTGTGCGTCAACGTCGAAGTCGACGTCAACGTAATCGTCATCGGTATCGGTATCGGCATTTCCAAAACCCATCCATAATCGAAGTTGGTTTCGGTGTTAAATATTTGTAAAAAAAATATTAAATAAAGTTTCAGTTAATTTTTTTTTTTAAATTTTTTTTCGTGCTTTAGTTTTAATATTAAAAGTTTAACGGAAAAAATTAAATCAAGTTGTTTAAAAATCAAAGCAAAGGTAAAAAAAAAAGTAGCTACAAAATTACAAATTTCATACAATTTCAAGACATGCGCTCAGGCTGAAAGAAGGCCAAAACAGGCAACAGAAAATTGGAAGAAAAAATAAACACAAATTGAAAATGCAATTTGTAATTTAAAATTGATTTTGTGTTAACGAAAATGGAAAACGAAATTGGATAACGAGATGAAAAATACAATAACAAAAATAATACAAATAAAATAAATAAAAAGAAAAACATGTAAATTATATGCAACGTCTAATATATGCACATACGGGGAGGCATAAAAAAACCTTTCAACAAAAAAAAGAGAGAAAAAAAGCAATGCAATGACTCGAAATGACCTTGACACGACTGCATGGCTAACAGCTGCAGATTGGTAATATAGGCGCTGTGGCCAATGTAGGCGTGGGTTGGCTCTCTAGGTTATGACAGGAGAAGGGGAGCATTATTGCAGCATCAAGCAAATTCAATGAAAATGAAAATCCAAAAAAAAAAAAAATATACATAAACAGGTTTGCACAAACGTAATAGAGCCCCCTTACATATTATTATATACGGTATCTATGAATTCGAATAGAATGGACAATGTATTCATTTACAGCTTATACAGCCTTTCTAGCAAAATCCATTACATTTTCGCCGTTTCCAATTGTTGATTGCATTCGTTGAATTATATGCTTCAGATTTTCGATTATACTTCTCACACTTTATGGCGATTTCGGTAGAATTGAGATTAAAGTGTAAATGAAAAAACACAGCGATTATAATTGATTCAATAAAGCGAACAAGTGTCGATCCTAATATCATTTATATCTACAGAAATAATCTTTTTATTGGAAAACATCTACTACTTTTTGCATAATTCACTCAACTTTTAATCGTTAGTTTCTGGTTTTCCTGGCTCTAGCACCTGTTGACCCAGTATACCATTAGGAAGTCATCAGGTTGAGCACAAAATAAACCATCATGTTTATATATCGTAATGGAAATTATACTCAACTTTACAGTTTGCTAAACGAGATAATTTGATTATAAAACATAGTTAAGGCTTACAGCTAAATCGCAACATTAATGTCAACAAGTAAATGGAAATAATTACCGAATAGTCGGTGGGGTGCCTCACGGCAACGAATGTATGCTAACCTTGATATAGATATAGACTATAAATACACATTAATATACATCAAATTATATGAAACGAAGATATTTACACAAACGCACACACACGTCGTTTCTGTACAACAAACAACGTTCTCCACTAGACGCTACCCACTACTAGAAGCCGGTACCCTGTACTTGGCAATAGTCAATTGTCTTGTCTTTAGTAAAAATATTTTGTTTTTGTTCGTAAGATAACTAAGCTTTCCAAATTTGATGTAGTTCTTTGATATTAAAAGGCGAGTGAGGGCAAATACCGAATGAAAGAAATGAATGTTAGTATAGTTTATAAAAGATATTGCATCTTGAACTGACTTAATATACCCTAAAGCTAGTAACGGACAGGGTATAGCCAACGAAAGACAATTACATTTGTTGACAGTGAAATAATTTCATTTAGCCAACCAAATGTCAATGCATAATTTCAGTGGCACTTATACCATACATAATTATCAACATACTAAAGCCAAACATACAGAAAATTGAAAGTCACAAAAACTACAACAACAACAACCAAAA
>JBANCZ010002226.1:0-16710 GCA_037040025.1 Sphaerogastrella javana | reverse complement strand
TTGTATACCATATATATATATATATATATATATATTCACACGCACACACACACAACTAGCTAAAGTGGCACCATAGCCAACAAAAAAGTAGGAAAATAAAAGAGATTTTGATTAGGGCAAACAATGTGGTAAAGTGCAAAATACTGTTGCATACTTTTTTGGGGCCACAGTGCGTCTGAGCACGAACAACTTTTTTGTCTAGTTACAACGAGCAGCTCGTTTAACAAATTGATAAGTAATGCTCTAAAATATTGTATATAAATAAAAAAATATTATATATATATGGACGAAATGTACGTTGACTCAAGTTTTTTGGATTTAAAACCATCAGTCAGTTCTTTTAATCAAAATGTTATAAGATATAAAAAAAAAAAAAAATACTCAATTATTGTACATATAATCTGTATGAAAAAGAACACAAGGAAAACTTTAGCATTGGATTGAAAATACAAAATTATTTTTTATATAATATTCAACCAAATATTCGGGAATTTTATCAAGCACACTTAAAGCAGACTCTGAAAAGCAAATTCAAACATATTGCATCTAATTTAATTTAAATACTAACCCAAATGATTCTTACACCTCAATTTGTATACAACAACCACACAAGTAGTACCTGTACCGTACCCGTATACCATGCTATATATACAGACTGAGACACAATGGAAATTTTGCTGCCATTCGGATGAAATTAGCATCATTTGTTCTAAGAGATTCTATATTAAAGATAAGTGCACAACATTTTTTTTTTTTTTTTTTTGGCAATTTTGAATGAAATTTAACTCGAATATACGAAACGAGGAAAATGGTAAAAACAAAAAGGGATTGAAATGTGACTTATCCATTTGATGGTATTAACTTGAGTGCTGCCAACTTGTTTAACCTTCTGTCCATGCCTAATCGTTCACAGGAAATCTTCCTGTTCAGCGCTCTAAGCCTCATATGCCATCTAACCTTTGCACTGTCAACCCAAAAAAAAAAAAAAAGCAGAAAACTAAACTAGAATAACATCAAGCCAAACAGAGCGAGACACAGCTAGACAGCCGCAAAACGAGGGACACAGTGAGTGAGAGAAACAAGCGATAGACAAGGCATAGTGAAACAAGAAACAACTCTGGCATTTTCAAGGCCTTTTGCCAGAATTATGTAAAATACCATTTTTTTCCTTATATTTTTTTTTTTGTAAAGGCGATTAGAGCAAAACATAGCACAAAAATGGTTCAAGCTGTCGTTTTTCTAGTTGTCTCCAGCTATTTTTTATTTATTTTTGTTGCCGCTGTTGTGGTTGTTGGGTTCATTTGGTCAAGCATTCGGTTAGCACAACAACATGATTTCAAAATTATCATCGTTGAGAGCAGACAAAGCTATCAAACTGTGCACGTTGTCCCTTTTTATTATACTCTTACAACCAGGGCATGTGGCCAACTGCTTTAACTAACACATTCTCTCATCAAGACTCATACTATACATGTCTATAATATTATACATTTATCTTGTTTTTTTTTTTTTTTTGTTTTTTTTTTTGAAAATAAGAAACCGTTCTAAGTAAATTTATGAAATTTTGAATGTGTTTTGTTTGTAAAGTCAAAGACTATATCAGGCTCCAAAAATATTTGCCTAATTTCTTTGACGGCATTAGATCAATACTAACGTCAAATGTCGTAGGATATATTGGAGATATACTATACCATTCATTGCTTGGGCATAACGTATTTATGTATATAGTCATAAACTAGTGTTACTAATCTTAATGAATGGATATTTTTTCAGGTACTCTATATGTCGGTTTCAAACTACCGTTCCTCATGTCTTTTATATTGCGGTTTGTTCAAGTATCCTGTTTTTTCTACATATTAATGGATTTACTTTTTGATATCTATGCAGACACACACACGAATCCCAGATAACGTATCTGTTACACATGCCTTCCAAATATTGTGGCATAACGTCTTGATTGTACAGCATCACAAGAACACGCTCAAGAACAGGTACACTAATGCCAAAAACAACGATAGAAAAATATAACAAATGATATGAAAGAAAATAAGACACGAAACAAGTATAAGTGCATTGAGCTACCTATAGTCGAGTACGCTCAACGTGAAAGCTCGCTGTGGTACTTTTTCTGTATACAATCGCATTCAGGGCAATATAAAAGAATATTGTAAACTCTATGTACCCCATAACCAAGGATCTGTACAGTAGATAACAACTGCACAAGGTAGTCAACGCAACTGCACAATAAGGAAAACAAGGTAGAGAGGGATATCGCGGGGTAACATCAAAACATACTACAATTGATGATTGTATCAATAAAGCCCATTTGTAGATTGCGGTACCTGCAATAATAATATTGAAAAATGAATTGGCTTTTTAAGTATTTATATGCTCGATTCTCGATTGTAAGTTGCTCATGGTCGGTATAGCAACCCTGGCCCTGGACAGTTTGCTCTTAGCTGCCTTTTACTAATTGGTATGAAACTAGTGCCAGGAAGTTTTGTCAGTAGCGTTACCGTTGCCATTACCGTTACCGTTACAGTTACTGTTACTGTTACTGTTACTGTTACTGTTGCTGTTGGCCTTCAAAGTCCGTGTCAGAAAATATGAATCATGGCCAACTAAATGGTAAAATTCATTATTGTAGCGGCAAATGTTGTTGCTGTCAATGTTGCTACTGCTGTCTGTGGCAACAACAAAACATTGCAAGGAAAAGGAAAAGTTTTTTGTGGAATTGAAATTCCAAGGCAAAGCAACAACAACAATAGCAACAAGGAGCTGCAGAGCTACGTTGTTAAGGATGTAGCTAAACCAAACATTTCATGATACGAATTCGAAGACCTGTAGACCTGTAGACCTGTGGACCAGATGATGACCTGCTCGCAAAGACGTAAGGTCTCGAGGACGCAAGGGCTCAAGGACGCAGGGAAAACCTTTTTAGTTCGTCGCACAATTGATTGTCGTCGTCAAAGCTCGCACTGACTCAACTCTCTTAGAATTCTCAATGCTAGACTCTCTTTTTCGCTTTCTCTTTCTCTATCTCTTTCTCTTTCTTCCTCTGTGTGTGATTCTGTGACTCATTCTCCGAATGCTGTTGTTTGTAGTTAGCCTCATTCTTTTGGTTGTCTGGGATTTTTTTTCTTGTGGGTCTGTTGTCAGTCAGTGAAGTGTTAAAATCGATTAAATAAAAGTTTATTGCTAAATTGCTAACTGGCTAAGTTATCCACGGTCTACCCCAGCATAATACAACTTGATCATTTGTTTCTTATGAAATTTTCTACTTTGAAGTTGACCCGCTCTACCCCAGCACCCAACACTTTTGTTGTTTGCGCAAATTAGTCGCATATTTTCATTATCTGGCCCTTGCCTTCTTCAACTTCTACTTCTTCGTATTCTTTGAGCGCTTCAGCCTTCAGTCGGTGCTGTGCCTTTCGGCTAATTGAGTATACTATATGCTGTAATAAATAACACTCGGATTACTTCAATCTTACAATTTACAAAACTTTGCCTTGGATATTGAACTCAATGAGCTGTATTTATTTGCTAATTAAAGTCACAACGATGCAACGCAAATTTCTTCAATTCATTTCGCAGTGATTTTGTTAGACTTTAAAATATTTCACTGTAGACTTTATGTAAAATTAAACTCAAATATATCACACAGTTTCATAGGAAGTCCGCTTATTTGACATTTACTTGTAACTTGTTAAATTTCAGTTTTTCTGTTATGGATTCTCTATATCTTGCCATTTAATTTTATATATTGTTACCGTTTTCATTTTCATTTTTATCGAGATAATTTTCGGCTTCTTCGAGCTCACTTAATTGGTAGAATTTAAATTGTTTTGTATATTTATCCTTATCTCAGACAAACATATTGTTTTACCGAGTTGGGCGCGCATTGTAATAATAATTTCAATTATAGCTGTACGATAAGCATTCTCTTCCACGTTTAACTATTTAAGCTAATCTCTTGCATTCCACTCCTACCAGTCTGTCTGCTTGTCGGTGTGACTATGTTCCAGGCCCCTGCTCCTTCCTCGACACCGACTATAATAAATGCAAATCGTTTGATTTCCGCTGCTCCGCATTCCAAAAATTCTTTCCTTGCTCTCCCGATATTGTTAACGGGGCGCCTCTTTCAGACACACATCTCTCTAGCTTACTCTCCCTCTTTCTTACTCTATCTCTCATTCAATCTTTTTTTGTTTTTTCTCTTTCTGGGGAAAAATGTTAAGCTGCTAAACTATTGGGTCTAGCTCTTAACCCCAATTTTTTGGGGCCGCGACCCTACAAGATCTGCAGTACATGGCAGTACCTATGCTTCACTGTCGCTCAATCTGCCTCTCACTTTTTCTCTGTATCTCTTTCTCTCTCGTTCACTCTAACTTTCATTCTCTATTTCTATGTCTCCCCTTCTCTGTTTCTCTCTAATTTTTTCCAATAGCTACCTAAACCACTTCAGGATGCAGATAGCCTCTGCCCTGTCACTCCCTCTTCTACCTCTCTCAATCTGCCTTACCCTCTCTCTCTCTCTCTTTCTCTCTGCCTCTCTACTCAATCCGTGAAGCAACATTCGTCTCGGTGTTACGCTCAGACTCTTGTTTCTCTTTTCCAATTTAATACTACACAACATTATTTTCACAATTTTTTCTACCCCATCTAAGGTCGTCTCCCTATCTTGCCGCCCACGCCGCTCTCTTACTACTCTATCATTCCAACAGCTTTCCCTTTTGCCAAACATTTTTCTCATGTTTTTTTTTTTTTTTTGTTGAACTTGAAGCACTCTTGAAATTAATGAAAAGCATTTTCGATTGTAATTATGTATTCGTGCTAACGCGCCTATTGCTTGCGGCAACAGTCATCAGTTCGTAGTTCTCCTGTCGTTCTCCTTGTCGTTCTCCCTCTTGCTCACACTCTACCTTTGCTCACCCTCTCACTCTGCTTTGCAGTCACAATTTCACCTCTCGCCCTGAACTCGAACTTCCCCTCTGGGGCTCAGCTCATTAGGCATAATTTTAGCCGCTGCGACGTCTCTCATCAACTCTGGCTGTTTGGGGTTGCTCACTGGGTAGAGTAGAAGTAGAAGTGGTTGAAGAAGAGGATAGCTGTTTGGGGGAGAGGGGGGGGGGTGGTGGTGTATTGTTAGGAAGGTATGCACAGAGGGTAGGCGTAGGGCTAGCAGGTGTTTTGAAGGTAGCTGCTGCCATGGGACTCTGCTTTTAATTGACTGTAAATTTGTTCACTCCCCTTCCGAAAAAAATGAAGGTAGGTTCCGCATCCAACAGAGGATCCCCTCAAAGATTCCTTGTTAAACAAATCAAAAGTAGTTTCTCGTATTCATAGGTTCTTCATCCAATAGAAGATGCCCCCAAAGATTCCTTTTCAAGCAAACCAAGGGTTCTTCTTTGTAGTCCTATGTACCACTTCCAACAGAAGATGCCGTCAAAGATCCCTTGTCGAACAAACCATAGGTACTTTCTTGTAGTCGTAGGAATCATATACAACAGAGGGTATTGCAAACACTAAAGGGTGGCTTAGTAAGTGCAGGGTATACAAATAAAAGGGAGACTACAATAGAAGTAAACAGTTGCGTTAGCGATTACGCATACGCCCTGTGTGCCAACTATACAATACTGTGGGTTCTCTAATCCCCTTCCTTCTCCTGTATCTGTATCTTTCTCGCTCTTTGGTGGCTCTCACATTCGCTGGCATGTTATTGTTAATTGGTATGGTATTGCACACACTTACACTCACACACACACACACATACACACACGCACACACATACGCATATGTGGGGAAGGTAGGAATTCATTCGGTCTATACATTATCTGCAGTTTTACGGTCTAAATCCATTTGCACATACAAAGAAAGCAAGGGAAAAAGCGGTTAGGGAAAAGGTAAAGAGGAGGAGGAATAGGTGCACAGAGAGAAAGACCCAGCTAGAGCGGAAAAGTACTAAGCGGAATGGGAAAGAGAGAGAGAGAGAGCAGCTGTAATAACATAATGGCTGCAAAATGTCTGCCTTAAAAGCCAGGTAAGCCCCGGCTCAATGCGTATGTGTGTGAGAGAGTCTAACAAAAATAAAAGCTGGCCAAAAAAAATAAACGCAAAAGGATAGACGCCACATGAATAGAGTGAGTAAGGGAGAAAGAGATAGAGCGAGAGAGAGAAACAAAACCGAGGCCAGCTAGAAAAGTAGCATAGCATAAATAAATAGAGATAATTAGACCATAACGACGACGACAACACAACAGTAACAACAACATCAACTAGAAGAAGAAGAGCATCAAAACCAAAATGTGTAAGAGCCTCACAAACACACAGTAACACACTCACACATACACACACACACAGAGCTAAACTGTGGCTATATTTGTAAACCATTTTTGTTCAAGCCAAAATCCTCTACGCTTTGCTACAATTTAGTTGCAACAGCAGCAGCTATTTTTTTAGCCTTTTCAAGCTGCGCTTTTAATTGTAGCTAACAAAAAATTGTTGACCGCAGCGTTGACCACAAACAGCAGGTGAAAAGAGACAGCAACTAGACGAGTGAGAGAGAGATAGAGAGAGAGAAAGAGTGCAACATAATCTAGTTTTCATTCAGCTCACAGAGTATAGGGTATATAGAGTTGGGGTACTTAAATTAGGTGAAGGATATGACATCCAAAAACTCAGATACAAATTTCCCAGCACAGTAAGTGAAAGTGAGATAGAGTGACTGAGAGAGAAAGGGAGCAAGCATAATATATGTAAATAAATAAATGTAAAAAGCGTAGTCAAAAAAAAACGAGAAAAAAATGGCAAAAGTTGTGGCTCTCGTTCGCTTTTGAAGTCTCGTTTTGGGAGTCCTTTTAGTGTCCTTTTGGTGTGGCAGTTGCTGCGGGCTCAGATAAGCACAGCAAACTGCCATGAAATTTCATTTTTAAGCAACAGTACGAACCTGAAACAGACCAAACGCAACAGAAGGAGGTCTGGGTACGAAGAGACAGAGAGAGACAGAGAGAGAAAGAGCGAGCGGAAGAGAGAACGTGAGAAATGAATAGTGAAAACTGCTGGCATTAACCAAAAAAAAAAAAAAGCGCGAAAGTGCGCTTTAGTTTTCTTTAAAAGTTTTATATATACCCTGGATAAATGTCATACGTAAAGGGTATGAACGCTTTAGATGCCTACTTAAGCAATAAAATAAGGAAAATGAAATGCAAAGTTATGAAATAGGAGTTTCATACATCAAATCAGCATTATTAAACACTAGTTCTAATAGTAACTGATTACTTTGTTCCTATTATAAAAAATACTTAATTCATTTCAGAAGAAAATTTTAGTAAAGGTGCAAAACGAAGCTGAATAGTTGATTTGTTTTAAAAAAAACGATCAAAGGTCAAACTGATCTACGTTCTAGTTCTTTTCAAAGTCATTAAGTAAATAGGGTTTTTATAGTTCATATTAATGAACAATAGTTCTAAAACTTTTTGATTTCCTTGAACTAGTTCATATGGTGATAAAGTTTTAATTTATTTTAAAATATATTTTAAGTGAAGGTGCGAAAAGAAGTTGATAGTTTGATTTTGAAAACAAGACTTGAAGTTATACTAATCTACGATTATGGAACTAGTTCTTTTCATAAAAAAAAACAAATACTGTACTGTTTCCAAAATATATTTTAATAAGTTATTTTTCATATACTAAACTATAAACCTGTTTCAAGAATTTTTTTAAATTTCTATCACAAACTCCATTATAAACTTGCATAACCCGCACCGATGTGAACTAGTTATTTGATGGAGACAAACTGTTGCTTTGCAACATTCGAAGAAGCAACTAGTTCAGAATCGAGAATCGCTGGTTGAGTAAAACAAAGCCATTATAATGATGTGTTCTAGCGCTGTAAATGGAAATTGAATTTCAATTTTCGAAAGACCTTCAAGTGGTATGCGCTACCTTGTTGTTGTTATAGCTTTTGCACAGATTTTTCCCAGGTTTTCCCAGCACATTTTTTTTGCCACTTTGCAGGCTTTCAATGCAGCTAAAAACTGCAGTGGAAAATGGCATTTCTCTTCCTATTTTCCTGTTTTTTTTTTTTTTTTTTTAGCAACGAGCACAAATTGAAGCTAAAATTTTCACCATTCGCATTCTCTCTTTTTTGGTATCTCTGGATTTTCCTAGCTCTCCCAATTCAGTGATTTTCTTTTTTTTTTTTTCTCCGCTCGTTTTCAGAGCCATTAAAATGCAAAACTCTTGTGCAAATTAGCGAAGGACGTCACGCCGGAAAAATGTTCACGGTGAATTTTTGGGTGAAAAACCTGAAACAGATTCCGTGTATTCGAATCAAAAGCGTGTTACAGTATTTGTATTGCCAATGCGAATGTGAATGTGAAACCGTAAAACTGTTTTTCCACACACACAAACACAGGCACAGACAGATACAGACGTGACCGCTGTTGCATGCCACTCAATCAACAAAAGCTATGTTTGTTTGTACTTGTATACCCTCTAAAATGTAACAATCAATTGCTAAACTGCATCTATCAAATCGTATCATTTGACCTAAACTCTATTTTAATGCTTTATAAAGTTGATCTTAAATTTGATATTGAGAGCAGTTTCTGTATGGGATTTAAGAAACACTTTACCTTGATCTAATGCACTAAATTTTGGCATACCTAAAAATGATTATCAATACTATAAATTTAAAAAAAATAAAAATAAAATAATAGTCCATTGAAAAAGATCATTCAGTTTTCAAATATAATTCTCAGCTAAAAATCTATAAATCGATTAGTTAATCGTATGATTTATTTAAACATTACATATTACATTACACTTTTTCGGTTCGATTAAATAGAATTTTTAAAAAAATAATCGATTAAAGTACATCATATGATTAATCGTGCCATTCCTAATCGTTAATCGCCAAGAGGATAACTTTAAGTCGATGTAAAAAATTGTCATAGCTTTGGTCATCAATCAATTCAAGATATGTGGTTTTATTTTTATTTTTATTTATTTTATATTTTATTAATTTAATTTTTTTTATTTACTTTTTTTTAGAAAAATCGTCTTTAACCTGCACAAATTTCAATCAATTACCAAATCTCATTACTGTTTAATAGAGCATGCCAAAATACATATAGCACGGCCGCAGCAAACGATGGTCAGATTGAGTGGTACCCAGTGGGCGTGGCAAGTGAAAGAGAGAGAGAGAGAGAGAGAGAGAGAGAGAGGGAGAGAAAAAGAACATTGCTTGCAACATTTGGTTGTTAGGTAAATTGAATTTTACTGCAAATAATCAAATGAACTACAAAATTTGTAAACGTTTATCGCCAGCTCAAATAAATCCCGTACATTTCTGTTTGAAAATTGCCTCGCGGTTGTTGTAATCAATTGTTGTTGTTTGTTCTTCTTCTTCTTGTTGTTGTATATTGTTGTTGTTGCTATAAATTGTTGTTGTTGTTTGTTGCTGT
The DNA here is from genome assembly GCA_037040025.1 of Sphaerogastrella javana. Classification (NCBI taxonomy): domain Eukaryota; kingdom Metazoa; phylum Arthropoda; class Insecta; order Diptera; family Drosophilidae; genus Sphaerogastrella; species Sphaerogastrella javana. The sequence goes on along the minus strand of JBANCZ010002226.1, from coordinate 7,243 downwards.
CAGTTATTTGCTATAACTTTTTGGCCGCAACTTCATTAACAACATTCGCCTGCAATTTTGTAGTTAATTAATTGATTACGCAAAACGCTTCAATGCATTTCGAGTTCTGCCTCTACTCACTGTGTTCCTGGGTGTATGTGTGTGTATCTGTGTGTGTGTCTATGAGTGTGTATGTGTGTGTCTGTGTCAGATTGAGCTCAGTCTATAATTTGTTACGCTTGCCAATTACCACTACAGCTACAAAAACAACGAACATCATTCAGACTTATCCAAAGCTGAAATACCCTACTAATCCGATGTATTATTTATACCATTATACCATATTCAGTATACTATACTTCTGTTTTCTTGAATTTATTCCAAGGACTTTATTAACATTCGTATGAAACTTAGCCTTATCATATAGAAAAACCTAAGAACATTGTAGATATGATGACTATATATTTATATATACAGTAAATACTACAGTTTTGTAATATAATATTTTTAATGTAGATATGTAGATATTGAATATATGTCAGATACAACAGATAAGCTAACTTTGTTCAAAGTTAGAGTATCTGTATCTGAGTGTATCAACACTTGACCTGCCCACTTATTCTATGCCGTATTTTATTTCTATTTTATTTTTTTTCAACCTTTATCAATTTTTGCTGTTTCTGTCTTCTGTTCATTCTGTCTCACTTTTATTTATTATTATTTTTTTTTCCTCTTCATCTTTTTTGTTCTATCAATGAGCAGCAGCAAAGTTGAAGAACTAATTAGAACGGCAACAAATTGAGCCACAGGTAGACTCCAAGTAGATGAGCAGGTGGCTTAGGGTTAGGCTTTTGTTGTTACTGTTGTTGTTTCAAAACTTGTTGTTGCTCTTTGAGGTTGACTGAACTGAGAAGAACTGTTGAGACTCGTGCAAATCTCTGCTCTAAATGCAATTTACACTGCTAACATTGCCATAAGGCCAAGCACAGTGGGCAAAAGGAATGAAAATATGCTCGAAAACTCCAAGCTGTATCCTGTGGCTTAACTGAAAAGTTTATATTTCCATTTCCCCTCGTTTCAGATCTCAGAGATTTAGGTATCTATCTAGGTATGCTTACAGCATTATAAAAATATATATTCTTCTATGCTCTCATCATTTATAATAATTGAAGTTTTCTTCTTTTGCAAATATTTTCTCGCCACATTCCACTTTAATTGCTTTCCCAGTCTGCTTGATTTTTTAATTATACCAAGGGAGCATTTATTTTTTCCAAGTTTTATGCTCCTTGGGGCCAATTATATTTGGATTATGCTCTGGTTGACCCGCATAACTCAATATTGCCATTGAGCCAGACAATTTACAGACCAGTTAACTTATTAAAGCGCCCCTCGAAACATCGCAGAACCAAGCACCCAAACACCCAACCACCCAACCACCTAACCAACGCCCGCTGGGTAAGACTAGGGAAAGACAAGACAATAAGAAACAGCAGAAGTGGACGAACCATAAGCAAAAGATGTTGCATGGAAGCAGAAAATAGAACCAGATATAGCTCATATACATTATGTTGTGGCAGGGCGTAGTCGCTTCTTGGCTCCTTGGGGGCACAAGTATCCCTGATAGCAGATGTGCGGTAGGTCGGTTGGTTGGTAGGTCCGTACTGCACTGCTTGCCACTTGCCAATTGCCACATACCACTTGCACCTTCCTCAGTCGCGGTCATAACTGTTAACTTTTAAGCGTCTGCAGCGTCTGTACAACTTGCCCCAACTACCCCTCTAGCACCCTCTATGATCTAACTCTATCTTTACCTCTAGCTCATGCTTCTAGGAGTTTTTGTTTTAGCCTTCAAAGTTCTCTTACTCTTACTCTCTCCTTTTCATTCTCTCTCTTGCACTTTCTGTATGGCTCCCTTTCTCTTGGTCTCTTGGGCTCTAGCTCCCGTCTAGAGTTTTGACTTTAAACTGTGCAGACTGGCCCCATCGAGAGTTCGACTCGAGTCGAGTGGTTGCTGCAGGGCAAACCACAGAGTCAGCCAACCATTGAGACGTCAAGAATCTCTCTCTCTCTCTCAAACTGCAACTAGTAACAAAAAAATGTCCACATGCTCATTTCCTCTCTCACTCTCTTTTTCTGTCTTTGTATGTGTCAGTCTGTTTCACTATTTCTGTTAAGTTTTCAAGTTTTCAAATACGAGTTAAATTTTTGTTTGCCCACCTACAATTGCAATATAATATCCACACAGATACCTTGCTAAATTATTTTCATTTAATCTTTAATATTTTTGTGGTTTAATAACTAAAGTCTTAAATGAATAAATATTTAATTTAAATTTAATTAAACTAAAGCTATAAATATCTTTAGGTACTTTAAAAAAAAGTATTTTTTTTCGATACTTTTTGCCCATTCCTAAATATATTTTTCATGCTTTTTCAAAGGTTTTTTCTTTTAAAACTTTAGATGGATACTGAAGTCAAAAAGTAATAAGTGTTTAACATTTTTATATGAACTGAAACCTTTCTATGATTCGTTTCCGTTTTGCCTGTTTTTAAGCCTTTCCTTTGTCTCTCTCTCTCTCTCTTCTTGTTTTTACACTTATTTTAAGTACAATTGTATCAAAACATTTCACAGAATAAAGTAATCATAACAAAATCAGCTTACATCTCTAACTATCTCTTTTTGTCCAATTCCTGTTCATGGTATTCTTTTATTACTTTTCCATGTATTTCAAATACACTCACTCTCTTTCTCTATCTCTCTCTCTCTCTCTCTCTTTGTCTCTCTATCTTCACTCCTCTCTTGGTTAATTCTAATATTATTTTAATTCAAATTTAATTATTAAAAATGTTTCTAGAAAACGATGGATGCTTAGAACTACTAGAACATTCCGTAGTCCTGCTACCTTTCATCACTATATATCGATTCTTCCCTCTTTGTAGTCCTAGTCTATGGCCTTCTGTTTCTCTCACTTTCTTTTTCATTTAAGCTCTCTTTCTCTCTGCCTCTCGCTTTCTAACCATATTAATTTTAGCTATATTCTCTTTTGGTTTTAGTGAAATTTTAACTGCCTTCATTTGCCTAACATTTGTGGCATTTGGAAATTAAGCTTTCTATAGCAGGCAGATTCTTTTGTGGTACACCTACACGCACACACACACACACACACACAAACTCGAACACACACACATACATATATAGAGACAGAGAGCAACATTCATCTTCGACCTCGAGTCAGCCATTTTGCTTTCTGGGCATTCTTTCACTGATTGTAGCAGCGACATTTTGCGCAGTGTGTGAATTGTTTTTTAGCCATGACAACAGCAGCTGAGTTGTTCTTGTTGTTGTTGTTGTGGTTGTTATACCAACAATTGTTGTCGGTGTTGTTGTTGTTGTTGTTGTGACAGTTGTTGTTGCTGTTGTTGTGGCACTAAAATCTTAACCATGCCACATGAAATGTCTTGAGGCTTTTGAGACTTTTGCATTTCTAAGACATTGTTGTCCTTCGCTCGCGTTGTCCTATGTCCGTTTTTTTGCCTTTGTGATGTTGTTGCTGTTGTTGTTGTTGTTGTTGGTGTTGTTGGTGTTGGTGTTGGTGTTGTTGTGCCAGTTTTGTTTGTCATTTGGGTGGCATGCGGCAGGGTTTGCGCTTTTATGGGTCTGCCATATAAATTATATGGTTGCACATACTAAAAGTCTAAAAGTAGCGTCAAAGTCTGCGACAAAAATGTGACGCAATTTGTTATTGCTTCTTAGTGTTATCCCCCTTTTTCTTTTCTTTTTGTTATATTCTTTCATATCAACATTGTTGTACGTTTCTGTTTACTCGGCGTATTAATTAGACGGAATTTTTGCCAAAATTTTAGAAATAGTTCTGTGATTTCATTGTCTTATTTACATACATACAAAACTTTTCGCTTTGAAATTGTAACTAATTCTAAATCTGAAATTTTATTGTTTAACAATTAAGCAATATTATGTTTCATTAAATTATATTTATGAACATAAATATAACTTAAGGTCAAAGAGAAACACGAGTAGTATAAAGTAAAAGTGTGAGCAAACAGATGAAAGCAGTTGTAAATGAAGATAACCTGAAAGCGGCTGAGAATTCTGATTTTCTGAGAACATGTATTACTTTAGTAAATCTATGTTTAATTGTGACTAAATATATCAAACTTAGTGTGTCTAGTTGAAATATGTCCAGATTTCTGGGCTTTCGTATGAGTTGCCTAAGAAGCCGCTTCATATTTGGAAACAGCTATAGGGGAGTCACAGTAGCTAAAGCATTAATTTAACATACTGAATTTATTATTGAAATTGAATTTTAAGCCAATTATAAAACCATAATTTACCACAGGTTACACATTTTTGCAAATATCAATTCAAATTACAATTCTAATTTAATTTATCTTTATTCAATAATACGAATACGTATTGTGGGACAATGCACATGAAATATGCACACGAAAATCGCACAGAAAATGTCAGAAAAATTGCATTTAAAAAAATGTCAACAGGCGAAATGCATTAAGTAGAATTATTTCAATTATTTGTTTGTAGCATTTCAGTTTGGTTTGGCTTCTTGTTTTTTTTTTTATCCTTTGTGCCTTTTTTTCAATATTAACATATTGAGCAAATAAATTGTAAAATATTTGCTGCATTTATTGAAATTATTTCAAATATTGCACAGTTTGTGGCGCTATATGTACGTGCATTATAAATCTTTTACCTCTTTGTCTGCATTGCATTCCATTGCATTGCATGGCATTGGCTAATTGGTTTTTATTTCTATGGAAATTGTATTCTTTCTGCTTTAATTTCATTAAGTGAAAAACACGAAATGTATTAAAATTCGATAACCTCTCATTAACTATTCGCAAAAAAAACTATCTTGAATGAAAAGTTGAAAATATAAAGTATATATATCATTGAATTGAAACCCTTCTATAAAGATTATACGGTATTCCTTGTGCTACAAATTATGATTCATATCTTTGTCATATTGTTGTTGATTTTTTCATAGACCAATTGAGATCAGTATCATATCATCATCATACTCAACTGCATGGTACAATTTCTCTTGTACAATTATTATTAATATTATTTTTGCTATTATTATTTTAATTATTAATATTTCATATGCAACATTATTGCTTATATATTCAATTAAAATTTGGTTCAATTCAGACCCAATTAAGCGACATAACATCGTAAACCACAGAATAAAACACTCAATAAATTATTAAAACAAAAATTACAACATCAAATACACAAAAACATATTTATAGAGCGAGATAGAAAGAGAGATGATGACAAATAGAAGAGGGGGTAGATCAAAAAGCAATTGTGGCATATCAGGTATATAAGCTCAAATCTGCTCCTTAATAATAGACGGTGTTCCTAAGCATGTATCACTAATATGAACAGTCATACCTATTGTTTCTATAAACAACACTTTTCAGTGGTCATTGTCATCAGTATCGTACTACAACAAATATTTCTCCTTGGATAAATATGCCTAATTTTTTACCGGAAAAATAATGTATACGGGAAGCCCTACTTTTTTGCTTCGATTCAAAAAATCGGGTGCCGAATCGCATCAAAGGCTAGTAGAGGCATATTGTGACAGTGCTTTATAGGAAACAACGTATAGGGAAGGTTTAGAGACAGTCGTTTTCATATTAGCGACAAGAAACATGAAAATCTGCCGAGGAAGGTTGAGGACCATGAATTAGAGACTCTTTCGAATGAGGGCGATACATAATTATGTGAAAAAAACAGAATTTGGCTTACTCAAAAACAGAGGATTTAAGCTTATATACCTGATATTCTCAACCCTATCTCTTTTCTCCATTCATATCCATGACTATATCTAAAGTTGATTTAGGTTGCTATAAATTCAAATATCTTATATAAATAAATAATTTTGAAGTGTATTATACATAGAGTGTCCTATTTAATCCACAAATTGCACAAAAATAACAATTTCTGTCATTTCATTGTTGTTTGTTTTTGTATTATAAAAATAAGGATATATTTTATTATTTGTTAATACAATTTAAATGCGCTTTACACATTGTTGCTCTTGTCCAATGAAATTTAAATGCAATCGGACATGTTCACTTTGTAAAAAAATACTCAGAAAAAGTGACAGAGAGAGAGAGACAGAGAGGGAGAAAGGACAATTGAGCTATAGAGTGCAACAGGGCAAGTTATGTAAGCTCATAAAAAAGTGTTCAATTATCAACGCTTAATAGATTTTCGAGCACGTGCACTGTGCAATGCGTTGGCAGTAATAACATACACACACAAACACACACACACACACACACACACACATACACATACATGTATGTATGTTTATGTATATGCATATATATATGCATCGAACATGCCATATATGCATCTACAGATCCCAAAATGGCCCGAAAGCCAAGTGAACCGTATAAACAATTTATGGCCGCATCCAGAGCAACATTTAGCCAACAGTAACAACAACAACAACAACTATAACAACAACAACAAGAGACACAGATATTGCCACTGCCTTGGCATAAAAATGCAAAATGAATCAACAACAACACCAAGAAGAGGAAGACCAAACAAATTGCCACAATCTGCAGGCCCAATACAACTAGCAGCCATAGACAGTGAGAGTGAGAGGGCGGGCAAAAAAGAAAGTGAGTGAGAGTGTGTATAAGAGAGACAGAGAGAGAGAGAGAGAAAGAGAGAGAGAGAGAAAGAGAGACAGAGAGAGAGAAAGAGTAAACTACAGCGCATATTGCTCATACGACTAGCGGTACGGTGGCCAGGGGAAGGCATCATCATAAACCACTTATTTGCGCTCCAGATGCAACAACAAGTTGCAACACATACACACACACATTAGCAATTTACTTTCTCTCTCACTCTCTCTCCCCATCTCTCTATCTCTCTTTCTATCATACTCTCTATCAATCTATTTATATATATATATATATATCTATCTCTCTGTCTTTGTATCTCCTCCTCTTTGCCTGTACATCTCTTGAAAAGTTTTTCTTGAGCCAGCTCTAAAAATGTGCTATAATAAATATATATCGTAATCACATCAACTTTAAATGCATAAAATATAGTTTACCACTAAAGCAAATCTATTGAAATTGACAAACTAAGCCAAACATTTGCATAATATTCAAAATAAAGAAAAGAAGAAGGGAGGGGGGGGTGGGGTGTGTTATAGGAGATAAGAGGTTTGGTGTTTTTGTTTAAGTGGATTGAAAGA
>JBANCZ010002225.1:0-16710 GCA_037040025.1 Sphaerogastrella javana | reverse complement strand
CCTGTTACACACAAATCGACTTTGCACAAAGTTAATAGACCCTTTTTGTGTTTTTTAAACACAGGGTCTAAAAAAATGCTAATAAAGAGAATTGTACTTTATCGTAATTATCTATTATGTCAAAAATACCAATACCATTAGTTAGAGAGCCAAATATATATGTCAATATTTGATATTACATTCACTTGAGTTGTTCTTTTAGTTAGTATCAGCCATGTTGTGCTGTCGGAAAGTTATATTCAAAGTGTTATATTTTCTGACCAGACTATTCGTGATGTCGGAGTTCCGTTATGACTCTAAAAAACATAGATTCGTTGAATCGAACTTTTGGAGGGCGTACTCTTTCGTTTGCCATTTGGTATTTGTTACAGTGTATTGTTTTCGTCGAACGTTTATTATTGTCAACCATTGGTTAAAAAAAAGTACTGACAAAAAACGCGTTACGGCACACCTAAGTTGTTTCTTGATAGCTAATCTGATAGTAATAACTTGTTTTATCAGCTGGAATATGTTGTATAATCGAAGTAACTACCTTAATTTATTGAACAAATTTGTCCGAATCAAGGACTTACATTCTACACTATTCCAAAAAGCCCTGAACGTTCCTATTAATTGTCTAATACGGACCACTTTACAGGATATCCTCGTGCACATGTGGGTTTTCACTTTATTCCGTTGGGATGCCCCTCTGTATTTTATTTACTTTAGTCGTATATTGTTTCTGAACTTTATAGTATATATAGCCATACTGTATCATAGTCATTACATCAAAGCGTTGAAACGTAATCGAGGCCGATATTCCAAATCCAGCAGGGCACTCCGATTACTTTATATTGAATATTTCGAGAACCTATTTCGACTCCGACAGAATATGCAGATGGTTTGGTGGCCAGTGCACATCGGAAGAATAATAAACGAAATTTGCATTCTGTCTGTCACTGTTCTGCCAATGTATTGGGAAATGAAGAAAAGAAATGCATTTGCAATAATAGCTCTTGTAGCTTGTACTGTTCCTATTTCGAATATGCTGCAGATTATGTGTATGACAAGTTCAATTAGTGAAATGGAACAGGCTATATTGACTTATTATTATGAACAAGAAACACTTCGATTACTCAGAAAGTGTAAGAAGCGGCAGAATTTGCGGATATTAAAGGTATTAGAAATGTATTTGAATTTATATATTTCATATACTAAAATAATTTCCCTGTCTTTTAGCTAGAGCAGCTGTATCTGGAGCGTTGTACTAAAATGGAAAGTTCGGTTACACTCTACAACTGTATTTACTTAAGACGTTTCATGGCTTTGGAATATATTGACTTTGCAATTACCAATTCACTGCTTATGATTAGTTTTAGTCTAAACTATTACTTGGTTGAAGACGACATCGATGATTAACGAAGGCCTCTAATTAATTTTTGATTTGATTAAACAATACAATAACATTCTCTATTAAATAGCCAAATTTTTAGACACAGATCAAAAATCTCCTTCACTATAAACTTAGTGCAAAGTCGATCTGCAGAAGGAAGCGTAACAGAGCATATGTATTGTACATGTTCTTGATCAGGATGACGGATTGAGTCGATTAATTCATGCTGTAAATACATCCAAATATTACTATGAACATTGCCTATTTCATGGTTATTGCCAATTCGATAATAATTGGTTTTATTGGCTGTAATTGCCTATATTATCGCAGTACTCACTTTAAACTATTGAACCTGTTTGATCGAATTGGAGATTTGCATTCTAAACTCTTTGTAAACCCTGTTCATTTGCGTTTTCGTGATTACGTGCTATATTTCCTACGGCATGTGTTTTTGTTTAGTATTATTTTACTACAAATGGGGTTCAGTGATATTTCTTATTTATTTCGGTCGTTTTACATTATTGACTTTTTTTATCGACGTGGGAATGATATTTCATTTCCATTACATAAAATAACTACGACACCATCGAATTCAATATGCAAAGTCCAAAAATTCACTTCGCTCCCTCTATATCGAACACTTTGAGAATCTATTCAGACTCCGACAGAGTATGCTGATATTATGGTAGCCGGTACACATCGCGAGGCTACCCAATGAACTTTCGTTCCTCTTTGCCACTTTAAGTGTTCTAAATATCATAAGAATGGCCAGATCTATTACCGAAACGGAACAGATGATTTTGGATTATTTCTATGAAGAAGAAGTACTTTAGTTGTTCCGAAACTTTGTGCACCGACGCCACTTACGGTTATTTAAGGTACAGATGTGTGTTTTAAAAATGTATCGTCAAATTTCGTGTTTCACTTTTTATTTCAACTGGAATAGCTGTATCTGGAGCGTTGTACTAAAACAGAAAGTTCAGTCACTATCTGTAACTGCATCTACTTGAGACGATTTTTGGCTATACAAATTATTGACTTCACAATAACCTTCTTATGATCAGCTTTAGTATAAACTATTTTTTGATCGAATAATATGAAAAGAGAGAGAGAGAGAAAGGAGAAAGGTATTATAATTATAGGCATCTATACGCAACCGTTGAGTTCGCATATATGTATGCTAAAACTACAATAACCACAGGGGGGTTTGTGTACACTAAATTGGAACCCAGACTGTCCTCTCTGGATACCATAAAAATTGCTTGTGCTGATAACTTTGGTGTTTATTGTACGATCTTAATGATTATTTAAGTACTCGTTAAGATTGTTATCAAATTTATATACATTCATTCGGTCAATGTAAAACCATTTTAATGCTTTGAATTCGCAAGTTGTAAAATTTGTAAACTTGTGTAAAGATTAGTTTTACAGATTATATATATGTACATATAGTATGCATATATTTAATATTTATTACTTGAATGCCGAATTGCACTTGGGAAACGCTCATTTAGTCGCCCTTTGCCGTTAGTAATATATCAACTAGATGGATGTTATGTGATGGCACCCCCCACACGATGCCCTGCACTCTGGAATCCTTTTGAGCTCTTCACATCAATTACTTTGAATGTTTCTGTGGCTCTCCAGTTTTAACAGCATAGGGTAACAGCTGGTATCGCCCCGTTTCAATTGTACTGTGCTGAAAATACCATGAAAATCGAAAGGGTAGCGGCTGCACCAGCAGGCATCTGAATTCGCTCCAAAGCATGGATCCCTCTTTTTTTCTTTTTTTGTTTTGTGGCTCGCGTGGGTTTTTCATGGTTGCTGGTTTTAGTTGCAGCTAACTTTTTTATTTGTATTTTTTTTTTTTCTATTTTTGATTTGGTTTGTTTCTCTTTTTGTGTTGTAATTTCACGCCAAGCTGCGGGTCAAAAGAAGTTGTCCAACCATATAAATTAAATGATGGCCGAGCATTGAGAGATTGAAATTAGGCTACACCAAACCATACGACACTTGACTCTGGAAATAGCAGCTTCTTTCCCCGCTTGAACGTCCCGCTCTGTGTTTGCTGTTTGCTTCTACCTATCGATAATTGCAAATTATTGAAATGCCTCAAGCATGATTTTCTCTGGCCTGCCTTGTGCTACATTTTCAACTACATAAATTGCATTTCCAAGGCATCGAACACACACTCACACTTGGCAACGAGCTCTAATACGATATTTTGGCCCAGGTCTTGGCCAAATGCAATGAACTGTGTAACAAGGCTTTGGGTAGTGCCACACAGTCAGCATAAAGCTGCTCTATCTGCAGTTGGTAGCCCAGTCTTTAAATGATTTGAGTGCAAAATTATAATTTTGTTCTTTGTATTATTTAGTACAAATCAGTATTTATCAAATGCTGCAGCTCACGTCAAACATCGATCGCTGGATAATTTCATTTATCGATACTATCGTAACGTGTCACAGTTGTTGCTCACTTCTTAAATATCATCTCTAACTAGGGCACAGCTGATATTGCTATTGTAAACAAATTGGCAAATGTATTTCCTGACAGTAAACATTTCTATTTCGTTTTCCTCTAAACGAAAAGATTTAATTTAACATATTAAAACTTAAATATTAAAATTTAAGGCTATTAAATATTAAAGCTGCAAGTGTAGCAAGGCTTGATTGAAACAATTTTGGCCTCACAACCATATGCAAGAGCATTAAATGTTTGCTTTCTGAGGCTAGCCAAGGGCTGCAATTAGCACTTGGGACAAGGGTCGCCTCTTGTGTGACTTTAAAGCTGCCCCAAATAGCATTTAGAGCAACATGTGCCCTCCTTTTTGAAGTGGGCAACCAAATTATGCAAGCAACAGTTGGCAAGTTACGTTGGAAAACCGAAAAAGTGTGTGCAAGGTCAAAGTAGCCAAGGCTTAGCTCAGCATGGTCATAGTCATCGAAATCGGAATCGAAATCGGAATCGTAACAGAAAACAGAAACAGAAACAGCAATGCGGAGCAACGTGGCAGGTGACAGGTGGCGGTGCAGGTGCAGGTGCATTGTCAATCTATGGGCTGCCACTCAGCTGTCAGTGGAAGTCAAGAGTTTCAGCATGTCGGACGCGTGTCAACATCGAGGGAACATTAGCGCATTGTCGCCATGGCCATTAGCAGCAGCTGTCAATGCACATCGATAGGTGGCGCTTCAGCTGCTTTTGCCTCTTCGTTATGACGTTCTCATTTTTGTGGCGTTGGACAAGCCCTTGTCAGTCGAATGACCAAAATTATTTGTCAAAATGTGCACTCTTTGTGTGGCACTTACACGCCTCTCTTTCTCTTTCTGTGTGCAGCTATGCAAATGATGTGCCTGCCCAGACATGGCTCCAGTTTTTGCAACCTTTGCTGCTCCTCCAGGCTGACTTGATGCTTCGTTGACTGTTGCAACTAAATAAATAAGGTATCGATGCCAGCAAGCGGATATTGTTTAACAAAAGCAGGAACTGTTACTCACACGCACACACACTCAATTACATAGACACGCCAACAGCAGCCTGTACTATACTCTGCTGTACTTTCTCTTCCTCTTTTTCTTGCTCTTCATCTCCCTCTTCGTCTGTTGCGTTGTGTGTTGACAACGCTTTGCAATTGGGTTAATTGCACACACTCGCACACTTTGGCTCCTCGATGCGTGTTTCTGCGGGTGTAGATGATGTTGTAACATTTCAAATGTGTGACACGCTTTGCTCTTTCACTTCAATTACATACAATGCGAATGCAGCCCATAAAGAGGAACATTTAAATGCATCAATTTGCCAAATGTCAAAATATTCGAAATTCCGTATAGCATTACAATAATTGCTGACAAGATGCATACCCTACTCAGCATTCATCAAAGAATCAACTTTGTATACACGGCATTAGTTTGCTGCTTCTGCGTCTCGTCGCCCGCCGTTCGTCACTCGTCACTCGTCGCTCGTTGCTCATCACTCGTCACTTTAATGCGCTTGAATGCACAGACAATCCTTCAGTCTCAACACGTGCGACCATCATTTGATGCTTACACGACACTTGATAGCTTGTCCCTTGTTGCATTGACTCCCAACCGAACTACAAAAATACCCCCTGGAACACCCTCATTGCCTTGCTGCACCCCTTGCATCCATTATATCGGGTTGCTCTTGTCATAAATATGTAAATATATTACGTGATTTCTTCAGCAGATTTACTCGTAAAATAAACAAAATAAAATACTCAAATGATGCACTGAATGGAAAACTATGAAATTGCTAGAGAGCGACATTGAAAATAAAGAGGAAAATATAGCAAAGGGTCTGGCAGACAGAGAGAGAGAGAGAGAGAGAGAGAAAGGGGAGACAGCTTAGATGTAGTTCGTACGAATTGCTGCAGTTAGTGACTAGAATATATATGTTTTAAGTACAAATGTAATTGCAATTTCCAAGTTATTGATGAGTAGGGGAAAGTAAAAGATAGTGGAGAGAATGAGAAAGACAGGAAAGAGAGTGTAAAATATGTATACATATATAGGGTGTCCCCAAATTAAAACAAGTTTTGTATTTGCTGCCATTTACGCAGTAAAATGTTCGTAACCGAAACAAAAAATTAATAAACCCACAGCTGAATGTTCAAGATTAGTAATAATAGATCGTTGCATATGGTTGGAATAGTGTTTTAACTATGTCAACTGTTATTGTGCGAGTTGAAATCGTTAGACTTCCATATAAACCATATAAAAAGGTTAGTTGAAATCACATCTACATTAAAGAAAGATCCAACGATGTGTTAACGAAATCCAAAAACATTTATAAAGAATGATGATTGAAAATTTTAGTATGAGTCGTCGTGAAGGACATTTGACTGATGTTTTGTTCCATATGTAACCATATCTCATGTATTTTATGATGCAATAATCTATCTTACAATCAAAAGATTTAAAACTGCGCTTCCTCTTTAATGCAAACCTTGCGTTCATTTTGTGGCACCCTATATAGTGTGAAAGGGTTGTTTCCTTGGCAATTATGTTGTACTTCAACTATGATATATGTACTTAAATTTCTTGCATTTTCATGTTGATCGAAAATAAAAAATTATACTCTTTGGAAAAACAATAAACAATTGTGCAGCATTCAGTGAGAGGATGGGGTGAAGCGGTAGGAGGATCAGGAGAAGGCATTTACTTAACCTGTTTTAATGTTTATGCCTTGCAATTAAATGTTAATTAGCACGTTGTTGCATTTTATGCGCGCAACATAATTAAAACACATTTAATGAGTCCACAAATTTGCATAGTTAATGGCAGTAACCCTGCCACGCCCCACACCGACAAAGAGACGAATCAAAGCACAACAACAACAACAAAAAGAAAAACAACAATAACACACACACACAAAGTGGAAAAAATCAACGACGGAAGTCATTTAAAACACATTTCATCGCCTGATTTTGCACAAAGTTGTTAGTATGTGTGAAGGAGAGAGAGAGAGAGAGAGAGAGAAAGAGAGAGAGAGAGTCAGATAGAGGCGGGGCGGAGAAGGGTCGGGGAGGGGCTCTGATTGCAACTGGCATATGCCGCATGTAATTTGCATTAAGCGCACATGAAACTGAAATGGCGTGTAATTTAAAATGAATTAATGAAGCCAGCAGCAATTTATTTGAAAGTATATATAATCTAAAGACGTCAAAAGTCAAGAGGGCTGTTCCAAATTATAAATGGAGCAGGGAGTGGAGACTGGGGGGGGGGGGTTGTTAAAAGAAAATGACCAGCAAATGGCGGACCGGAAGTTGCACTTAAACGAGATTCAGACTCCATTTAAGCAAAGAATTTCTTCGAATTATAATTAAAATGTTCGAAAGGTTAAATAAAAACCGTAAGCGTTTAATTTGACATCAAAATTATAAAAATAAGAAACTTTATGCTCGTATAATACTTGTAATAACACTAACTACTGCTTGGCTCTCAGTTTAGGTGCAGCTGTAAGCCATTTATAGCCACATTTATAGCCACATATTGGTGCAGCGAATCTCCGTTTAAAGGGCTAGCACTTTTTGGCTTTTCAATTTGATGGCTCGCCGTGCATTAAATTCATGCCAAATGGTTACTTAAAGATGCCAATCATCTCACAACCTCACCACCCACTATCCATCCCCTCCCCCTGCCTCTGCTTTAGCCTTATAAACTATTAATTTTTCACATAGAGCAGAAGATGCGGATACTGCTGCTGCTTCTGCTGCTGCTGTTGCAACTTTTTAACGCATCGGCTTAATGTGCTTCAGCTAATTTGCTTTTTATTAAGAGTGCTACTCCTCCGACCACACCCACTTTACCACCCATGCCACACCCATATTTTTGAAGGCGTTAAGTGACTCTGGCTGCTGTACTGACTTCTTTCCTCTGTTTGCTTATGGCATGTAGTAGTAGCTGACGTGGCACAACACGAACATGACCATGCCCATGTCCATACCCATGTCCATGTCGGTCTCCATGTCCATATCCATGTCCTTCTCTGTGTCCACGTCGCAGCCAAGCCCTGCCAACGTGTACAACATTTACAGCTTACAGTTTATTATGCTGTAAATATTGTAAATAAAATCATGTGGCAATTCAGCAGCACGACTACAGTTATACCCTGTAAAAGCTTAATATTCAGTTGATTTATAAAACATCACGTGACTAAACTAAACAAAGTGCATGATCTTATTAAGATTAAGTCCCAAACATGGTTTAAGTAATTTTAAAAAATATTTTCTCGCTTACTTTGACAGTATATGCGTCTTGAAAGCCTTATGCTGCCTGCCTCCGACTGTCCGACTGTCCGTCTGTCTGTCTCTCCCACTGTTTCGACTGCCTGCTGTTTTTAATGCAGTTTCCTTTTCCGGTGTCTGCAGCGAAGCAATGCGCTTAAAAAAAAGGTTAACTGCGTTTGGCAGCAAGCAAAGGCAGAAATGTTGAAAAATTTATGTGAGAGTTAAAAGCCAAAGTGGCTTTAAAAATTAACAGCATTAAAGAGAAGCAGAGAGATATTTATAGAGTATGTGTGTGAGAGAGAGAGAGAGCGAGAAAGAGAGAGAGACCGAGAGACCGAGAGAGATAGAGACAGTGCAAATGCTAATTAATTTCAAAATTTAAATACGTTAAATTTTAAAAGAATATTTTTAAATATATTTCTTTTAATTTTAATTTAATTTATTAAGGCGAAAAAAACATAAAATAAAGTAATTATTTTTTTAAAAAAATTAACAGCATTATTGAGTGAGAAATAGGAAGAGAGATGGAGCTAAAGAGACATTGCGAATAAGAATAACATTAAAATTTTAATATATAAAATTTTAAAAGAAAATTTTTAAACATATTCTTTTGTACTGCAATATAAAAAAAAAAAATTTTAATTTATTTAAAAATTAAAAGCAGTAATGATATAGAAATAGAGCGAAAGAGAGACCAAAAGAGAGTGCTAACTAATTACATTGATATTTTTAAACAAATTAATTTTTAAATGAAATTTTAATAATTTGCCTAAGCTCTGTATATACCTTGCAGTTAAAGAAGACTATAAATAAAATATACCATAATATAATTATTTAGCTATAAATATACACACACACAGATATACGCACACTGGGCACACTGGCTAATTAACGTTTTGACGTCACAGATATGTATTTAAAAATCCATTGACACATTCATAAATCGATGCTTGATTTATTAGCAATAATTGCTTTTGATTGCTTCGCCTAGCTTCTTGGCAGCAGCAGAAGGCGCGCCCATAAACAAAAGGCCAAAAGAAAAAGCAAACAAATATATGTGTATAAGCATAATTTGTATATAAACAACATAAAAGAAAAACCAAAAGAAAAGAGATTAGAACGCGCAAAACATCTGAGAAGTACAGAGCCATTTGTAATGGGCCAATTTGCATTAAAAAAAGCACTTCTAATAATATTAATTAATTCATTTGCCATCCTAACAGCAGCCGCGCTAACAGCAGCCACTGTCAATGGCGCCACCCACATGCGCTGTTAAGTTTAACAGCGCTGGAAGGCACTCCGAAACGAAATCAAGGCAAGGCTGCTTCGTGCCTGTTAACAGTGAAAGAGAGTCGAAGTGCCGAAGTCGCTCGTTCGTTCTCTCTCTCTCTCTCAATCGCTCGTGTCTGTGCGTGTGCAGGCGCCACGCTTGGTCAAACGCACACACACACACACACAGACAGACTGTCCGAACAGCTGTTTCGGCGTGGGCCTGGCATCATCATTAACATTATCATGATTAACAGAGCTGAGCAGCACAGTAAAGCAAAGCAGAGCACAGATGATGTTAGGAGCAGCGGCTTCTTTAGCGGCTTCAGTCGTTGCCCGTCAACAAAGCGTTGCGCACGTGTGGCCACGCTGAGCGCACATTCGAAACATTATTCAAACTCAAACGCGAAAACTTTTTGGCCAAGTTATTTGTGTCTATGCCACATACGTAAAACATTCATTCAGTGTGTACGAAAAAATAAAAAGAAGAGGAAAGAATTCATGCTTTGATGTGCTTGGCATGCGTTCATTCATAACAAATAAATCAGCTGAAATAGAAAATAAATGACGCGAAAAATGATTGGAAAATTACTGAGGCCCATTTATGGCGTGTTGTGAATTTATGCGAAGGAAAAATACCAACCATAAAAAAAACTGTGCAAAAAGTATAACTAAAAAGCGAAATAACAAAAAATCTGGAATTAGCTTAAAGCGCATAATTAAATGTATTAAGTTAAAACAGTCGTAACTGAATTTTTGCTTAAGTTACATTAAAATCATACGAAAACAAGAGATTTGAATAATTTATAAGTTAAATATAAAAAAAACCGAAAGAATCGTCGGCAAGGAAAGCTAACATTTAGAAGCAGGAAAACGAGGTAAATATTTATTATATACACCATATAATAAATCTGCTTTAACATCAACTCAAATGCTGAGTGTATCAAGAACACCAAAAACACCAGAAACACTAAAAACAAACTCCGAACAAAAAAAAAAAACCCCCCAAAAAATAAACAAGAACCGAAAAAAGTGTCAAATTTATGCGCAGCGGTAAAATGAAACTGCCGGAAATTTATATGGCTTATAAGAAGAAAGTGGCAAGAGCTGAAGCAGATATGAGTTCTTGCAGCTGTATATGTATATATATATAGTATATAGTACTGAAAACTCAAAACAATATAGAGCGACCCCTAAGTTTGTGGTGCACTTCAAGGATCTCTGTTTGCCTTTTGTAATCCAATGCCAATTGTAGAATTCAGATGAAAACAGACTCGATTTATGCACACTTTTCATTCTAATTGCACAATAAACAACAACAACAACAACAGCAACACGAACATAAAACTTTGCTGCGTCATAATCAGGCATGAGCGTTGATTATAGCCCGGAAAATGCTGGATGAAAACTTTACACAAAGCGCAACTACAATGCCAATAAATAATATCTATTCAGATTTCTTTAAAAGTTCAGCGCATTTTCTCTTTACTCTTTCAACCATTAAATTATAATAACAATCGATTCATATGAAACTGTGCTGTGCAACGTGGCCCGAAGGACACGCCCCCATTGTTCTCAAAGGCTGCAAAGGCTGCAAAGGTTGCCTGTCTGCTACTGCCTGATGCCAAGAGTCGTATGCATTTTGAATGGGGGAAAGGAAGCTCATATCCGCATATGACGCGAGTATTTTGACAGTTTTCGTATGTTGAATTAGTCAAAAGTGCCCCAGGGCAGCTACGAACTAGAACGAGGGGGATATACCAAGAGGGGGACATAGATAGAGAGAAAGGAAAAGCTAGGAAAACTTTAGTCACACTGCTGCTGCTGCCGCTGTGAAAGAAAACGCTGCATACTTCACGGGGCAAGTATGTAAGAGGCAAAAATGGGAAACATAAAAGACAAGTTAAATTAATAAACACATAGAAGCGAAGGATCCACAGCATAATAGACAAATTGAAAAATGAACAAAATGCTGTAAATGAGAAAAGTTCGCACTAAGAAGCTGAGAAAGTGAGAGGAAACTGAAAGGAAACTCTTAGAGCGAATGCCGCTGGGGCAGCCAAACACACAAAAACCGCAAACTCAATGCAGATAATTAAATGTAATTACATAATATGTTTGTGTTTTGTGGTTGCCACTAATGCTCTCACTCTATATATACACATATATATATGTGTGTGTGAATGTGTCTGTGAGTGTGATTGTGTGTGTGAGTATGTGTGATTGTGTGCTTATAGCCAAGTCTAACGACTACTAAAACTA
Source organism: Sphaerogastrella javana (assembly GCA_037040025.1). Classification (NCBI taxonomy): domain Eukaryota; kingdom Metazoa; phylum Arthropoda; class Insecta; order Diptera; family Drosophilidae; genus Sphaerogastrella; species Sphaerogastrella javana. Next base: position 5,059 of record JBANCZ010002225.1, on the reverse strand, counting down.
CAAAGTAAAATCATATTTACGCTTTTGTAAACATTTGTAATTCACTGGAAATAGCTAGAAAAAATTAAGTATTTAATATATATATTAAATGAAATACATTTGTATTACATTTAATAAGCCAAAAGTTTGTAATTAGCTGCAAGTTAATGACTATTTTAATTAATTAATGCATATTTAATGCAATGCTTAACCTCTCCCGGAAGATAGAGAACTCTTTCACTCTATTCAGGCTCTAACTATGTGTCAGCGTAATTAAATTACAACTACACACATAAGTATATATATCTTTATACACATGTGTATGTGTGTGTGTGGGGGGGGGGAGGGGACATAATGTGCGCCTAATGCCTGATAAGAGCTTATAATGATGACGTGCAGCCGACGGAGCCGCTGCCAAAACCCCACGCGGCGGCAGGGATGGGTTCACTAAAGTCAATAAAATGTAATTAAATCGGCATTGTTATCAGGACAAACACACACACACGCAAACACATATATATATACACGCAAAGATATATGTATATAAATATATATATATATATACAGAGATATATTTATTTACATTTATATAGACCTACAAACTTTGGCCAGCATTTTGTGTTTTATTTTCCGAATGAAAATTTATTTGCTGTTTGTCAACGGGTTTTGCTCTTTTTCCGGCATAGTAAAACAGATTATGATTTTAGTTATTTATATTTCAAATTTTTAAAGTGTTGTTTAATTCGAAATTGAAATCTTTATTTCAATTATTGGCCCAACGAACTTGGCCTAAAAGAGGAAAACAATAATGAGCTCAAAACTGCGCATTATAGTAAAACTTTTTAATGAAAGTTGGCAGTACAGGAAAAAAAAATACAATAAAATAAAAGACAAAAAAAATAAAATTAAATGAAAAAGTATAAGTATAAATAAAAGCAAGGAAAATGCTTTGCCGGCCATTGTCAATACAGGTAATAAAAAGGAAAATCGGAACAAACTAAAAAACGTAATTTATGCACGTTCTTTAGAAAAAAAGACCGTTAGACAGATAGCGATAGGGATTGCCAACTTGGCTGAAAGTTTGGCCTGCCAACTAATTGTGTTTTTTCCGTTTTTTTTTGTTTTACGGCAAAGTTTTGAAAAATGAGCAAATGGAAAGCGAAAATGAAAAGGAAAAAGTAGTAGATAATAAGCGGTTGAAGAGCATTTTCATTTGAATTTTCCATTTCCATTCGCTCTATACCTTTGTCTTTGTTGTGCCTTGGCGCTTCTTTTACCGTTGATGGATTTTCCATGGGGAGCAGCGTATTACTTCGGGTTCTTGACATTATCAGAGCCCTTAAACCCCTCCGATTTTAATTGAAATTGTTGGCAAAAACCCCAAAGGTTAAATGAATGAAACAAAAAAAAAATGGAAATAAAATTACAACTTTTCATAATATGATAATATTCACGAGTTGCCAATCGACAGCCAAGTTAATGCCACTTGAATAATCAATATTAAGCCACTTTCATAAAACCTTTTCCATTCCCCAATCTGAATACTATAAATAATAAGCCTTACCAGTTGTAAATTTACACATATATGTATACTATATAATATATGTATATAGTATGGAAAATGTTTGGTCAGCAGCGGCAGAAACATCGAATGCAGTCAGTCATCCATGCAATTGTAAAGCTTTTTCTATGGATATATATTCATATTCAAACTCTGCTCTCGACTTTTGCTCGTTCGCCCTCAATCATGGCCTTTATCTCTGTGATGTCGTTGCATAGATTTTTAGTTTATATGGTAAGCTATCCACTCATAAATACTCACTCGGCTGTTTGTTCAAATTTCATATAAATATAGTATAAATATATATGTATATCCAATAGCCTATAGCTCTCCATTTGCAATACTAAAAGCTGCAAAATACTTGACAGCTCCGACAACAACTACAACATTAAACAATATCTGCTGCCAGAGTTAAGGTTTTATATATTCTAAACTGCTTTCAGTTTTTCGTTTTTGGTATATTTAAAAAGGCTTGAATTATTTAGCAGCCATCGTTGACATTTCAATTAACTTTCGAAGGCAGCATTTTGTGGTTCCCTTTTTCTTCTTTTTCTTTTTTTTTTTGGGTTCTTTCGTACGTGCAACAGACTGTTGTTTGTTGTGGCAAGGAGAAAGTGCCACATCAGGGCACAAATTAATATGGAAAGCGGTGAACAACTAAAGAAAACTTGCTAAAGACCTAAAATGAACAATATTGAATATGCCAATATCGAAGCATTTGTATATGAATATAGAATTTAAGTTTTGTAAAAATCTACTAAAGTCTATATAAAAGAAACCAAAAGGAAACTTACTGTTGGCCTAAACTAAATTAAAATTGTGTAACAAGTTTGAAGTTTTTTTTTTTTTAAATATTAAGTATAATAAAGGGGATTTCAATAAGAGGTGTTATTTTAAAGTATATTAAAGGAATTTCCAATAAGAGGTGTTATATTGAATAGCCCGTTATTTCGGTAGATGTCATTCTCTGAAAAGGATACGGGTCTGTTCCTTTATTAAAGGCATACCTTCGTTTTATGTTGTTATCTTATGATTTATTTAAGAGAATGATATTTTTCTTAAAATATAAAAATAATGTCTTTTGTTGAAAACCCATTTAAGTTCAGTGCATACCAAACTGTTTAAGCATTTTGTGGACTGTTTCAAATATTCATTAACTTGTCATACCCGTTTCCTTTGATTATGAAACCCAAATGCAAACAATTTATGAAATATTCTTTCCATTGTCTCTCCCATTATTAAGAAACCGAAGAACTATGGTTAAAGACTTTTATAGTACGAGTAGATACTCGTGATTCACATTGACACTCCGGCTGTGGCATGAAAAGAGTTGTGTCTCTGGTGTCTGGTTGCAAGTTGCAAGAGTCATGCAACAAGTGTTTGGTGCGTCGACAAAATTTATCGATGGCAGAACTTGCCTTCAATGTGAATTACGACAACTTTTGCCATGGGAAAGCTAGCACTTCATCTGACAAGGTCTCTCTCTCTCTCACACTCTTTCTCTTTCTCTTTCTCTCTCTAGCGCTCTCTCTCTCTCTCTCTCTCTCACTCTCTCTCTGTCACTTTTACTTTCTTTTAGCTCAGTTTTATTGGCCAAGTGAGCAAATGGCCGCCTGGTAGAGTCAATGGCCCAGGCTGGACGAGTGAACGCGCAGACAGGCGAATAAGATAAATGTCTGCAGCTTGGCAAAGCGCAAAGAGAGATAGAGAGAGAGAGTAAGAGAGAAAGCGCAGAACCTGAAAAAAAGAAAGTTAGCTAGAGCTGTGAGTGAGAGCAAGGAAAATGCTAAATGGCAGCAAAAAGCGTAGTCTGAGTAAATTTAATTGCTCAGTCGTGTGACTAATTGAAAAGTTGCAAGACTTTCCAACGCCAAAATAGAAAAACTTGCCAAGTGGCGGAGCAATGTAAGGATGAGAGGAGTACTTGGAGAATGGCTATAACTATAGCCATAAAAATATGTTAAGCGTGGCAGAGAGAGAAAGGGAAATTGTGGAAAAGTGATAAGTAAGCAGCGATAAAGTCATTACTCAGTGAGGCGACAGGAAAACTATAAAAAAAATGTCATATTGATTTGTTAGCCATGGTTAGAGTCCAAAGTCTACATTGTGAGCATATCCTTTTTTATATCCTTGCATAGGCAATTTATGGAGCATAACGTAACAGAACGCACTCTCTCTCTCTCCTTTCACTCTCTCTCCGTCTCTTACTCGTACTTTGTCAGTATCTCTTGGTCATCATGTTTATTTGCATTTTTATAGCTCATGTTTCACTCTTTGGCTCGTAAATTGCGCAAGTTTTAGTTGCGGCACGCACATGTTCGAACATGTCACTGAAAAGTATTAACCATGATCTGCCTATGGCTACAACCATTCGCTTTTTATGTTGCCCATTTGCCTATTGCCCTTCTCTCTTCTCTTCCTATGATGATACATCCGGTATATAGTGTTGCGATTTATGTGGCCAGCGTCCATTTATCGCTCCATCATATACTGTTTGTCCTGGCAGCAAAGGACATCATCTACAGGCAGCATCAGCAGCAGCATCATCGGTAGCCTGCCCATAACAATAAATATTTGTCAAACATTTTTACTGCTTTTGCCCCACCATATTTTGTACAGTGCATGTCAAACTTTGCCACTCTGCGTGGCATTTTTTATGCACATGACATTAGCATTTCTCTCTCCTTCTCTCTATCCCTTAATCTCTAACTGTCACTCTCTATCTCTCACTCTTTACATACCACTCTCTCTCTCTCTCACTCTCTCTCTCTCTGCTTCCCATTCTCTCTCTCCTCCTTTCTCACTCTCTTTCTCTCTTTGTCGTAACTTACTTAACTATATGATATATTTATGCACTCTCAAATCAATTATTCCCTTAGCTGTGGCTTCTTTTTTTGCCACCTTCTATTTCTACGATTGTTATTTTTACACGCAAGCACACTTCTTCCCTTCTTCCCCTCTCTGCTCTGTCCAATTTCCACACCTCAAATTCAAGCTCTATAATTTATGTATTTGCTGCTATTGCTTTTGGTCAGCTCATGATTTATAAATAATTAAATATTTATTTTCGCACGTTGTAATGACGTTGGCATTTGCCCAGCTTATATGCTCATTAATATTAATATCAACCCCCCCCCCCAACATGCTCCCTCCCCACCCACATAGACCGTGCTGCCAACTTGCCGCCAGGCGTCGAGACTCTCTAACCTCCTCAACAGGTGTGTATGTGTTTTGTTTTTTTTGTTACACTCACACACACATACACAAGGACACGTGTGCAACACGTATGTGTCGCATGTGTCGCGTGTGTCACTTCTGTTTTAGTGTTAGTGTGAGTGAGTGAGTGTGGGTGTGCCTCGTGTTGTCCTTGTGTTAATCAAGTCAAGTGATGCTCTCAAAGTTGATTTTCAGAAGAGAAGAAGAGAGAGAGACAGAGTAAGAGAGAAAGAGAGAGAGAGAGAGAGAGAGAGAAAGAGAGAGAGAGAAAGAAAGAGAGGGACATAGAGAGAGATAGAAACA
>JBANCZ010002224.1:0-16712 GCA_037040025.1 Sphaerogastrella javana | reverse complement strand
CTCTGGAAAAAGGAAAGAAAAAAGATAAAAGGGGAAGAAAAGTTTCGACGAAAACAAAGTTGTTTGGCTCTCTCTCTCTCTCTCTCTCTCTCTCTCTCTCTCTCTCTTTCTATCTCTCTCTTGCCGTGCAATTTGCCTTGAACACCAGTTTTTCTTTATTTATTTTTAAAACACTGGGGCGTCTTTTGCTTTGGAAATATTCGAAATTCAAGCACATACACGTAGGCCTGACACTTATGTATATATGTGTATATATATGAATATATGCTGTTCTACTTTTTTCCATTCGCATAGTATAAATATTCTATACTAATTAAAACATCTGCGCGCTTGTCGCTCAGCACCGACTCTTATCAAAATTATCATTTTGAACAACTACCGATTGCAGTTCTCGGTTCTCTCGGTTTTGCCATAAGGTCAACAAATCTATACATTGAATACGAAACAACAAAAGCACAAAGAAATATTAAAAATACCCTGGGCTGATAACCAAGCACTCACAGCTCCTTATACCAGACTGACTAAAACAATCATACGATTTATGAAGCCTATCAAATTTAATGCCAAATATTTCAATTTCAATTATAATTGTTAATGCTTCTATATGCTTTTTGTTTTAGTTTTTTCTCTAAATTCAAATATTTAGCATTTGCGCTGAACATTTAACAATTGCGTCGTTTTTATCTCAATGCTCAATATGAGCAAACATTAAAATAAAACAAAAAATAAAAAAATGAGTATAAAAAATAAAACAGAAAACAACAAAAGGGCAAACAAATATACTATATTCACTTGCTTCACTTGCCTCGGCTGCTGATAAAACTTGTCTAACTTTAGCACACATTTTAAATGCCCAAAAATTTATGATAGTCATTGTAATTCAACAGGGATTAACTAGGCTATACCCTGTAGAGTGCGCTACATAAGAGGTAATAACAATTTATTTTTATTATTATTCAACTTAGAACTGCAAATATGTCTAATGTTTTAAATGAGTATAGAATCTATATACCCTTGATAGTCTTCCATTCGCTTTAGGGTATGGCAAGCGTTGGCGTTCGCTTGACTTGTTCTGACACGTGTTAGCACTGCGCCTCGAAATGTTGCCGGTGTTAAAGCCAAAATATTATGTTTATACTAACAATCAGCACATGGAATTTATGATTTAGTGTATTTTTGTTTTTAAGTGTTGGTACTCTATATACTTATATAAAGTTATTAGCACGGCCAGTGACACATGATGCCTCAAACAGTGTTTTTGGCTAATTGAAGCTCACGAGAAATCTCTTAATTTGTGCTAAACATATTTTCCGTTGATAAATCAATTAATATATATAGAGTAGTAATAGATCCCCTTATAGTTCGTGTCTCGAGACACACGCCAATTTATCGGTACCATATGTACAAGACTTTTGCGTTATCATATGATTGTCAAACTGGTTTCTTCACAGTCGGAAGATTCAGCGAATGAAAGAGTTCGAGTTATGTAGGCGCTTTGGTCAGGTGTCAGTGTTATGATAGTTATATGACACATTCAATTGATTTGAGTCATTATAAAATCAAATATATTTGATTATATTTACATAGTTTTACAATGATTTACCAGCATTTGTATTGGGAACGCAAATGTATACAATTCTTGTGGGCTTGGAGGTCGTTTAAATTCCCTCTTTGGCATGACGTATCAACTAAAGAATTCAAATTTAGTTGAATTTTGGACCAGTTCTGGTTTTTTGCGTTTTTTGAAATAATAACAACCCACACTTAACAGAGCCACTTGATTTATGATGGTAAATAGAACCAATCAGATGACCGTTTTATAAGCATATTTATTACACATACTGTGATTAGTAATCAAAAAACGGAACCATGCACTCGCGCCTTCTTTATTGGCATATGTGGGTTAACTGATGACAATATCATATATGACTATATAGTATATAGAGAACCTAGGGCAATACGCTGTGGACAGTGCGCTTCTATCTTTTTATGGTAGTCAGCGGTATAGTAGCTAGTCAGGGTATTATCGATAACACGATATTTGAAAGGCAAGCACGAGTCGTACACTTAGTGTTAGACAAACATAATTATAAAGTTGTTTGCAGATCATATAAATGTAAATAAATCAGTAGCATGGGAGAGATAAATACAGATAATGTGTCGCTCATTAGTATATCCTAATATAAATACCGTAAATAATAGGTTGGTTTAACAAAGTGCGGGTGAGTTTGTCAGATAAGGTGTAACCTAGCCCACTGTATACGTATCAAGTTCACTAACTGCACATGACATGTTTTATATTGTCTAGGGCGTTAATGTCTCAGGCGGTAGACTTTTCATTCTTTTTCGGGGGGACTTGGTATTATCAGGGCACAAAGTTTGCATGGCGGGGCCCATAAAAAGAATCTATAGTCATACTGAAGTAGCTGAAGTGCTGACGCTTTGTGCTGGCTTTTAACTTGTTGCGCAATCAAACGTCAACAGTTGCCACTGATAATAATAAGGCGGGTGCTGATAAGCGCCTTATGAGGCACAAACGTTGATGTGGTATGATTATATAGCTATATACCTATATACACTAGGAATATAAATCTGTTTGCAATGCGAATTTAAGCTGATTTGGCTAAGCATATTTCGATCTTATTTTTGGAGCTTGTTTAATGGCTAAATTTAGCTAGAATTTGGCACGTGTTCTATGAGTGTGATTCGATCAATGTATTTGATAATATTCCTAGAATATACTTGCTGTCCATTTGTGACTTTTTGATTTATTGACCAACGAATATGGATTGGTTTTTAAGTCAACATATTTTGTTCAAGTGTAAAATGCGCAATTGTGTGGCTCTGGTTTTTGAGAGGAAGGACAGTTTTACAGCTGCTCAATGTCGTCAGTAAGATCAATAGAGCTTATCAAGCATGTATTATAGAATTGATATGGTGGACAGGTCTATCGTGCCAAGTAAATATAATGAGACTAAATTAGTTATCAATGCGGCATGGAAACACAAGGTGCACTTCGATTCCTACCCATTATCAATTCATTTGATCTGCCCATTCAGAATGCGTCAAGCGTATCAAAACAGATGCGCATCGATAAATAGTTTAGTACATATATTGACAATGTGTAAACAGGGGAGGCACAAACACGTTCACCACTTTGTAATTGTGCAAATAAGAGAAAAAAATACAGCAAATATGTAGCATAATAATAGTAAAAAACAACGTCAATATCAAGCCAGACGCCAGGGCGATGATGATATGTCTGACTGTCAGCCCACTTAACACTAAACCCCAATTACTTTGCCTATTCGTCATAGAAAATTATCACACAATTATGCTGTGCCCCATCGTTAATCATTTTCGGTTATTTTCGATCTAATATTATATATTTTTATCATTATCAAATTGTTTGTGGCATTGCGATCCGATCAGTTGAAACATGTGCCCAGACTATATACACTTATGATCCTAATTGTAAACTACTTAACGATAATCGCTTTATAAGTAGCTCTCAATTGAATAGCTCTTAATTTAAGATGTCATTGGATTGACGAATGCCAGATTATGCTCAAAAGTTTTTCATAGTGATTGTAAAATCATTAGGGGTAGTCACTATACGAAAATAAATTTATCATAAAAACTTGTTGTTTTTTTTTTTTCATTTTAAACGCATTAACTTCCTTAAATGTTCTATAAGCTTATCTAAAATACTTGAAATTTGGCTGTAAACTTTTAAAGCAGCCAAAAAAAAAAAAAAAACGAAAGGCCACATTAAAGTCTCAAGCACCCTCCCTCAAAAAATAAAAAAGAATCAACATAACGTAGCAAAAATCTCATTTCATACGATCATAAATTACTTATGGAAGCCGAGTATTATTTTATGATCGTGCTTATCGCTAAACACTTGAAGATTAGAAGTAGCTGTATATATATATGAGCAAAGATCCACTGAAAACTTAAAAGCTATGCAAAGCTTGCACGTAAAGCTTCCACAGCCATCCTCTAGTCAAGTCTACGCAAAAGTCTACACAAACCGCAAAGCTCATGTAAAGCTTTACAGCAACAACAGCCGCAGCTTATCAATGGAGAAAAACTTCCATTCAGAAAGCAAAACAAAAACAAAAAACTGATTATAGTATATCAATTAACATAGACCAGCGATTATATTTCTTATATACTAATGTAGCAGCATTAATTAATTGTAGTTAATTAATTTTCTTTTGAATTTATGCATAGTTTTAAACACATTCAATCGAAATGTAGCGAATCTTTTGGCATGCAGCCGCATCATGACACACCGCTTATACTCGGCGTGATCCTTCTGGCCATATTAATTAGCAAATTTGTTGCCGCGGGGGTTTTACAAATAATAGAAGCTGCACGACAGCCAGCTATGCCTAATTGATTTATTTGCATAGCACATTTAAGTTGGCCATACTAACGCTGTATGTAAATTGCTTTAGTTTACTTTTAGCCAAAATGAAGTCTAATAATAAGACAGCGGAAAACACGTGTGCCGCATATTAAGACCCAAATAACTGCATAGATATTGTATTGATTGTATTCCCATGCCAAAACAAGTCATACAGCCCATTCGAGTCTTTTTTGCACAGTTTTTTAAGACCATTTGTTCAAAAATGTAAAGGGTCTATTGGCTTTGTGTACAATGGATTTGTGCATGACATGCAGAGTCGATATGACGATAGCTATTTTTGATATGATTTGACTTTGATATAACAAAAATACTATACTGTTTCGAAAACACTCAACGCAGGGTCCCAATTGTTGGGCGCCTTCCCTACTGTTTGATGTACTTTTGTACTATTGTTATGCTGCTCCCACACACGTTTGTGTCCGTCTGTCTGTATGTCAGTCTGTCAATCAGTTAGGCAAACATTTGCATTTGGCTTTGGGCCAAAAGCCGCACCAAGACAATTACAAATATTGTTATTGAGCATTTTGTAGAGTTGCTAAATGCCTAATCAAATGTTGGGTGAGGTTGGAAAAAAATGCATTAACCAGAGAAATATGCAGACTTGGATCGATTGAGGTTCTTCTGATGCACTTGAAATGAACAAAAAAAAATATATAAAAAATGTAATCTCAACATTGACACGTGTTTATTCAAGTTGTATATATGTATATTCGAATTGTGACGACTGTCTTACCAATTTGATTACGTATAGGTGGAATAATGCCAAACACTATGGATTGTGTTTTTTTTTATGTGAATGGGATTAAGATCATAAAGGTTATCATGCCGGACTTATGCAATAAAATCTATATTCACACACACAAAAAGACATAAAAAAAATCACATAAAAACAATATAATATTTATATTTAGAAATATATACACATATATCATGTATATATATTTATGTATGGTATATTTGTACATATATTTTTTTTTCGCTCTTCATTAAGCATAATATTTTCCATTTGCTCAATTAATTTGCATTCCGATTGAGAAATTCAACATCGTCGCAAAGATCGGTATTATGACAGCTGTTGATAGACAAGATCCTCAGTTATAGTTACAGTTGTATTTACATTTACAGCTGCATTTACAGTTACATTCGTATTTACAATTACACATAGCACTGATCGTAGATTGATACGACGATCGTTGCAGTGATTTATTTGCGCACATTGCGTATCGCATAAAACGCAATTTCAATTTACAATTTGCATTGTAATTGATATGCTCTCTACAGTACAGTAGTCACAAGTAGTTGATGAACCTTTAGCAATTACAATTGCTCCAACATCTGATCTGCTACAATATCTACATTTATCTCGTACGACTGCTCCTATTTCCAATAATACTACTAATACAAATTAATATTACTACTTTTATTATTGTTCATATCACTACTTAATCTATTAAATCTACTCTTTCTGCTAATATTATAACCGCTTCTACTACTACTTTTCCTACAACTATAACTTTTTCTACTGCTACTACTTTTCTTTTACTACTATCCTTTGTGCAACACCATACTTCATCTACAACTACTGCCACCACGACTCTACGAATACTAAATCGAATAGTGCAACTACTACCACTACTATCACAACTACTACTCATTCTACTACCACTAATTTTTGTTCTACTACTACTACTTCTACTACTACCACCACTGCTACTACTACTACTACTACTATTATTACTACAAATATTGCTTCTACTACTGCTGCAACTACTATAACTGTTATATCAACTACTATTACTACTGTTAGCACTACAAGAACAATAAATACTACTTTTACTACAACTACTATTACCACTACTACTACTACAACTAGTATAACTTGTTCCACTAATACTTCACCTTTACCTTCTCCTACAACCACTATTACTACTACATTTTCGACTACCTCTAGTAATACTTTCTCTACTACTTCCATTATTAGTTTCAATGCTATTGCTACTTCATTTATTACTACTCAAACTTCTACTTCTATTCGTACTTCTTTCAATACTACAATTGCTACTGCTAATTCAACTCCTGTATCCATTACAACTACGTCCAATACTACAATCACCAATAAGATGTGTTATTTTAATATGATAATAACATGGCATTTTTTGAGATAAAAGTTTGGATGTTTTGTTTGCTTCAACTTCTATGAATTCTGCTACTACCAAAGCTACAGACACTTCTACCGCTTAAAATATTTCCCAAATGTCTCATCATTTCTATATACAGACTCTCAAAACATAGGCCCCACAAGCGTGATCTGTTCAGGTGTTTAAGGCGAACATGCAGCTGATAATAGCCATGCTTTTTTTATTAATCTATTAAGTTGTATATTTTCACTAAAGCGTCAAAACGAAAGACAAAGAGCAGGAGAGCGGAAGAGCGGAAGCTTGTAAAACGCGCCTTAGGCAAAGAGCGCGCAATTACCCTACAGATGAGAAGACAGAGAGAGAGAGAGCGAGAGAGAGAGAGAGGGAGAGGGAGAGAGTGAGAGAGAGAGGGATTGTGCAGCAAGTACAGGGAGAGTGCGCGGCTGCCCCGTTACGAGTATTTTTTTAAGACGCTCATAAATTCTGGAGAGTTGGCAGTTTTATGCTCTCAAGCAACACTCGCTGCCTGTGGAGGATTTTGTGAATTTCCATGTCTCTGCTCATGTCTATCTGTCCAATTCTCTGCCCACCAATCTCCCAGTTTGCCTATACGCCTATACGTTTCGGTCTGTCTGGCTATAGCTCTCTGCTCTGTAGCATCTCGTTTGTGGCTCTCGCAGCTAAAAATGGGCTTTTGATTTACGCAGAAAGATATATGCACAATATAGATATACGTATAAATATTTGTCTATGGCACAGACGGGCGCTCAGATTGGCATTGACAGTGGAGCTGTCACATTGTAACGACCGTGCGAACCGTTAGGAGTTGTAACTTGCAAAATCCAACACATAAATCTATAAAAAAAAAAAATCGCAAAATGAGTGGAGAGTGTATAAAACGGTAAATATCTGCTCAAGATATTCCAAAGAAAAAAAGTATTGGGTAAAACACTGTGACAAACATATATAGATATATTCATAGCTGATGTTTGACAACCCGTTTGACCTTCAAGAAATGAGCACAAAGACTGAAGAAAGTGTGAAGAAAGTGTGTAAAAGCAAAAGTGAAATCATTGCCAGACTTTTTACAGGATATATGCACGTTCTGTATGAAAAGTGTAAAATCTGTTTATAATATAAATATCTTAGATATGAAATATCGAACCAACGTCAGTGAACTATTTTATTTTCTATTTATATAGCCAAGTCGATTGGGCTATATATGTCTGTCTGTTTGTCGGCATGAACACGTAGATCTCGAAAACCATAAGATCTGCGGTATTCATATTTGCCAAGAACATTACTTTAATTATCGGGCAAACTAAATTTGTTTCAAATATTGGAAACCAGCCCTTACAATTCAGGAACCTATGATTTAAAATCGCCAAAAAAAAGGGTAATTTCAAATCTAGAATGTTCTGTTTGAAACATATGTATGTTCAGAGTAACATTATACAATGTCATATGCAAATATTGTTTGCAGTAATAAAACATAGTTGGGAAAAATCGATGCGAAAAGAATTACCTAACAACATGCGTAACATTAAAAGTTGTTTAACAACCCTTAAAACAAAATAAAAAGGAAATAAAGCTGTTGCCGGATTCCTCAAGCAGCAAAACCAGAAGAAGAAACAGAAGCTTTTGAGGAGCCTTAGAATCAAGTCGGAATATAAATAGGGTAGGAAAAAATGTGTTCTAAATAAATCACACATACAGTAACAGTAGATGGTATCAATAGTACTTTTGTGCGTGTTGTGTCTATGTGTGTGTGTGCCTGCTCATAAGATCAGTATTAATTGAAAGGCTTTGGTATAAATGGCCCAATGTTAATCAGGCTGAATGATTGATGAAGTCAATTTTGATATTGTGGCCTATTGCGAGTATCTAGGCGCCAAGAGACACGAATTTGTTTTGGTATTTCATGTAGATTGTGTGAATGCTAATGGCAAAAAAGTTAACCCACACAGTAGCAGCAGCAACAAAAACTTATCGAATTTTTTTTAGTGGGTATCACTGGGCATTTTTACTTAGTTTGTTCGCTTTTCCAGTTGTTTGAAGGTGTTCAAAATGAAGGCATCGACATTGGATAAAATCAGCTGTTTCCTCGCCGAGGTCATCGGCACAGGCATTCTGGTGTTTCTCGGTTGCATGGGCTGCGTTAAGACCGACTTATTCCCCAACAATCATCTCCAGATGGTGCTGAACTTTGGCTTTGCCATTCTGATTGCCGTTCAGTGCTTTGGCTGTGTCTCGGGCTCTCATCTGAATCCCGCTGTTACTATCGCTGCCTATATTTATAATCTGGTCAATCTGCATATGGCTTTCGTATACTTTGTCGCTCAAATGTTGGGTGCATTCATTGGCTATGGCCTGCTGAAGGCCCTGCTACCTTACTCCACGTTCGATGTGCCCAATGGTCTGTGCGTCACTAGACCACACATTGATGTCTCGAGTGCTCAGGCCTTTGGCATTGAGTTTGCTGCCACTGCCATTCTGATCATTGTCTGCTGCGGTGTCTGGGATCCTCGCAATTCCAAGCATCACGACTCTGTGCCAGTTCGTTTTGGTTTGGCCGTTGCCGGCTTGGCTTGCGCTGCGGTAAGTTCTACTCCTACATTTAATTATATAGTATCTAATAAATACAAAATGGTATTTCTTCTTATAGGGTCCCTTTACCGGCGCGAGCATGAACCCTGCTAGGTCTTTCGGTCCAGCCCTCTGGAATGGCAACTTTGCTGATCACTGGATCTACTGGCTAGCGCCACTGAGTGCTGGCGCTATCACTGCCTTTGCCTACAAGGCCGTGTTCCGACGAGAGGTGGTCGTGGCTCAGCCTACAGCTGATGAGAAGCAGCTTCGTCAGCTAGAGGACCTCTCATAAACACATAATCGCATGGACACATACACACATCAACACACAAAATACATGCATACATGTGCCAAAGTGCCAAAATCTGCCTTGATCTGTCCCCAGAACAAAGCTAACATCCCCGCACCCAATCCTTCCCCTCGTTGTCTCCTAACAAAACCTTACTAGTTCTAAGTTTTGTATAGCATGAACGGATTTTGTATTCATGTTAATGTTGTACTCTTATAATATATGTAAATGTTTCGATAAATAAAGATCACACAGACATTTTTTGTATCTCGAAAATGTTTTTGTTTAATTGGATTAAATCTAAAAATATATATGTAAATATAATAAGCTTAACGGAAAGAGTGCTGTCGGTGGACCAGGACAAGTTTCATTTTTTCCCCTATAGGGGAAGCCGGTTTTTAATTCAGTACAAATTTTACTACTGTATGTACTGTGCCCTCTTTTCCATTATTTATTTCGATAACTGAAATCAGTTATCAGAAACCGATAAAAATATAAATGTATAAAGTAATTGTGAAGAAGTAAAGGTGAACGCATTGCCAGACTTTTTATAGGATATAAAATGTTTAAAATCTATTTTAAATATACACGTGTTTTATTTAGAACTAATCTTAGTAAACTATTCTATGTATTAACTCAAACGTCAAATATTATGAGTATGATGTTACACTTAAAATTGCTTGAAAATAGTCAGTTTATAATTTCGGTTGCAGCATCATAATCCAGAATTTAGTATTTTCAGTTGTTCATTTATTTATTTAAATCTCATTTTCAAAATCAATGTAGTGTGAGTCCTTGTTTAAATTAAACCCATTAAAAATATAAATTAAACTAAGTAAATTAAGCTGGTAAAAACGGCCCCAGACAATAGAATTTCTTAACATTAAGGATAACTATTAGATTTGTCGTACAACCAAAAGAAAAACGGAAGCGATAAGGAAATATCGCGTTTGCTTAAAAGATTTGTCACTGACAGAAACAGAAGCTCTCTAGGAATTTTAGAATCGAGTTGAAGCTTAAATGGGGTAGGTGTCTGTTGATAAGATCTGCCAATTCCAATCGGTCTGCGTGATTACTGGCAGAGATTATGGTGGAGATATCATTGGCCATTTTTACTTAGTTTGTGCCTATTTTCAGTTGTTGTGATGATTGCAAAATCAAGGATTCGGCATGGGACTATATCATGTGTTTCTTTTCCGAACTTTCCGGAACATTCATTCTGTTATTTCTAGGTTGTATGGGTTGTGTCAAAAACGATATATTTGCCAATAATCATCTCCAAATGATAATTAACTTTGGCTTGGCAGTGCTGATAAGTGTACAGTGTTTTGGCATCGCTTCGGGATCTCATATCAATCCCGCTGTTTCTATTGCTGCTCTTATTTATGGAAATATCACTTGGCAAAAGTTTTTCCTTTACTTTGCCGGTCAATTGTGTGGCTCAATCCTTGGCTATGGCATGTTAAAGGCACTGCTGCCATCCACCACGATCGATGTGGGTCATGGCCTATGCATCACTAGGCCTCACATTCAAGTTTCCAACATTCAGGCTGTTTTCATTGAGTTTTTTGCCACCGGAATTCTGGCCTGGGTCTGCTGCGGCGTCTGGCATCCTAAAAATGCCAATAATCACGACTCCGTGTCTGTTCGTTTTGGCTTGGCTATTTCCGGATTAGCATGTGCTGCCGTAAGTTAAACTTCTCAATTAAAAGAATCGCCGTTAGTTTAAATGTTAATGTTTTTTATTACAGGGTCCTTTTACCGGCTGCAGCATGAATCCAGTTCGGTCCTTCGCGCCGGCGATCTGGAATCTCTACTTTAATGATCACTGGATCTACTGGGTGGGGCCAATGATTGGTAGCGTTGTCGCTACTTATTTTTATATGCACCTATTCCGACGAAAGGCGAAACCAGCTGAAGAATAAAACTAATATTTTCAGCTGTGCACATAGAGTTAAAATGTCTGCCTCGTTCGCTTAACAGAACGATGATATCGTTCCCGCCCGTTTCCTCATTAATAAAACGTCACCAAGTTAAGTATTCACGTAAACGTTGTACCAGAAATATAGGCATTTTATCCATCTCGAAAACGTGTTATTTTTAATTATTAACTCTGGTGAAAGTGAATTTTTTAAGCGTATTACACAAAAACCAAAATAGAAGTTATAGTATAATCGAATGTGCTCTCAATAGTCGATTTTTCGGGATCTCAGGAGTAACATCATCATTGCAAGTACGGAAGAAATATTTAAAAAATAATATTTTGTTATAGAAAAACTGCAACCGACTGGTGGGATTCTTGTTTTTGGGATAGTATATCTTCGATTAGAGACGCCTCAAAATAGGCCATCATAGAGAAGCTAACCTCATCATTAAGCAAAAGAACTTAACCGCTATGACTATAGTTAAACGTAGCATAATAATTTGACCAAACCATACGCGTACTAGCAACATTGCGCCGTCTTCTGTAGATAAGATTATTCTTTAGTGTGCGAGCGAAGAATCGCTTGAAATCAGAATTCAGATATGATGTACATGGTCAAAGCGAGGCAAGGCTCATGCTAGGCCTATGATTAATTAGTAATTTGCATAAATAGTTCGTGCCGGACTAGGCACAGACCCTACCAAAAAAAAAAAAAACAAATTTATATATATAAATAATAATAAAAAAAAGCATAGCTGGCTATGGCTATCTAGCCACAACAGTTAAGGCGCAAAAAAATATCCACATAATAATTAGCATTATGGTTTTATAATTCATATTGATTGATTGCGTCCAATTTAAAGTCGTTGCCTTTGGCTGGTGCTTGGGGCCCACGAGCCCCCTAACTACAACTACCTGACGACGACGGCCAGCCACAGCCAGTCACCCAAGCATTGTACACCTGGTAGCATGTCGCAGCAAAAGTTAAGGTTCAACAATAGTAGCCCCAGCACCAGTACCAGCTGGAGATATCTGTATCTACGGCCGGCGCATAGGAATCGTGTGGCCGCGTTCTTTGGTGAGCTGGTGGGTACGGCCGTGTTCATATTTATCGCCTGCATGGGATGTGTGACCACACCGCTGTTTTTCAACTCCCACTTCGAGCTTAGCTTGAACTTTGGCCTTGCCATATTGATAGCCATACAGAGCTTTGGCGCCATTTCCGGTGCTCATCTCAATCCGGCCATCACTTTGGCCGCATTCATTTATGGCGCCCTGAACTGGTACATGTCTATAGCATACTTAGTGGCTCAGGTGGCTGGTGCTTTGATCGGTTATGGCCTGCTCAAGGCCGTGTTACCGCTCAATGCCATTGTTGGGGTGGACACCCCAGCCGGAGTATGTGTGACAACGCTCAGCAGTGATATCTCGGTGCTGCAGGGCGTGTTTATTGAGCTGCTGCTCACGTGTTTTCTCACCATGGTCGCCTGTTCGGTGTGGGATCCTCGCAATGCCAGGCTCAAGGACTCGGTGCCACTTCGATTTGGCCTGACCGTGTCCAGTCTGAACTTGGCTGCGGTGCGTATGCTTGATTTGAGAAGAGTATATCAATATTTTCTATATATTTGTTTGACTGCTATACAGGGTCTATTTACCGGCTCGAGCATGAATCCCACACGTTCGCTGGGTCCTGCCGTGTGGAATAATTCGTGGGAGAACCATTGGATCTACTGGGTGGGTCCATTGGTGGGTGCTGCACTTACATCTACCATCTACCGCCTGTTCTTCAAGGGTGAAAGCGAAGAAATCATTGAACTACGTACCTCCGATGCCAAGCTACAATTCATTGATAGAGTTTAGCTTAGGCAAATAGTTTTTAACATATAAACTTATATTAAGTGCGTGCAATAAAATTTTACTATAATTCATTATATATAATATAATTCATTAAATTTTATACAATTTTAATTGAAACCTGTCAGTTTACAATTTGTGCTACCTTTCTGTTATTATTACGCTTATCTCCTCTTATCGAAGGTTCCATATAATTAATGACTCATAAGACAAATGGCACCGATTAGGGAACCATTAAATACGGAAGTTATATTTCCATTATTTGTCATTCAAATATTGCATTCCAGTTGCACATTATCAATAGTATATTATCTAATGTCTCTATGTCAATAGTATTAAGATTTAATATTATTATTTAATATCTAAAACAAGTCATTCTTCTCTTGAAACTAAAGTTCGTAAATAACACATGATATGATGATGCGATGTGCTTTATTATTATGAAGAGCTGTCAATTATTGAAAGTGAACAAAAAAAAAAATAAATAAATAAAAATATAATGTTAAATTAAGTTGCTTTAGCATAGCACTCCCAGAGAGTGACAGTTCGTTCTATGGATTATATTTTCAGTTTTCAGTTCTCAGTGCAGTTCGGCAGGCTTAACTGTATGTCTAATACGATATGACCTTATCGGACACATTATCTATTTAATACACCGGCACGGCACATGTTGTTTTTTGTTTTTATAAAAGCATTAAGTGTGTGTTAGGTATTTACACAAAATAATCGAAATTACGCGTATAAAACTGTAGTGTTTTGTAATGCCAGAAATTCCTGTAGTTGCATCTGACGAGATATTACGATAATAATCATCATTGTTGTCATTCATAAAATATTCGTTGCGGAAAATCTACTCTCTATACGTATTGTAGAATGAATGGATTATCTTTTACGATTAGCACTCTGTATATCTCTCATTGTAAATTATTTTCATAATCGCAGCGCTTACAAAATCGCAGGGCAAATTAAAAAATATTTCATAATTCAAACAAACGGCATGTGAGTTAGTTCATGTGCAAAACTGGTCGAAATTTGTATACCCTACCGTGTTAAAGGCACTCAAGATGATGTGACAACCGCGACGTATGCCTGATACTGCAATAGAATTCCGATTAAAATCTGTAAATCGCTGCCATGAGGCAAGAACCAATAGCCCCAGGGTGTTATCAAACTGTTTTATGGTTATCTATGGCAAATGCTTATTATTAGAACGATCATGTCCATGTAGGAGTAGGTGATCCAATACATTTCCTTCTGCACACATTTGAAGAACTTTCATTAAACGTGCAAGACGAACAGATAGAGGAAGCGATAAATTGGGGAATTTGAACAGCTCTCATTAAATCAGATAGAAAATCAATATAGCCAGTTGTTGGAGTACAGCTACAGATTGCTCTGATTTCTTCTATAGTTTCCTGTGTTCAACTTTGTTTAGTACATAAATCATTTCGGGTTAAATGGCATTCCAATTGTAGGAGTACCACTGCCTTACTTACGATTAGCCGTTGGCCATTAAATGGGGTCTACCATAAATATATACGCACATAAGTAGAGGCGTCGGCTGATAATTGGGTTTAGCATTTGATAATTCTGATAAGTGATAATAGCCATTGTTCAAGATTAGTGCCAATTCAAAGTCGTCAGCATGTGCACGATTTGAGGGAGAGCCGTGTTAAGTAGCTTGGCAAGTGCCTGCCAATGGGTCGAGTGGCTCCAGCCTAATCAGCTGATGGCAGCACCGGGACACACACGCACACACGCACACACACACACACACTTATATACACTGTATGCTAACTGCACCCAAAGTCTTTGCACCCTCTATCACTCTCGCTGTCTCCGTCTGTGTCTCTGTCTCTGTTTCATTCGCTCTGCACTTTTCTCTGTCTCATATCCGTCTCACAGTCAGACGCTCGATTCAGTTGCGCGCTGTGCGTTCGCGTTGAAAGTCGTTTAGCTGTTTGAGATTTTCCAAACAGAAATTAGATTTTTTTATAATTTTGTTATTGTTAAATATTGTAAGCACGCTAACCGTATAGTACTTACAATGACTGAGCAAAAGCTGAACAGGCATGTGCTCAGTTACAACAACAAAAAAAAAAAAACAAAGATTAACAATTTGGTTTCAATTTAGCCGCAGCTTTTAAAGTTTTACTCTCTACACTCTGTGCTCTTTCAGTGGCTCTGGCTCCAAGAGAATGCGCGCCAAGTGGCTGGACAACATCTCCATATTCTTTGGAGAACTCACGGCAACGGCCATGCTTCTGTTCCTCGGCTGCATGGGCTGTGTGGGCTCCTATATGCAGTGCTCCTTAAACTTTGGCTTCGTCGTGCTCATCTGTATACAATGCTTTGGTTGTGTATCCGGTGCTCATCTGAATCCGGCAGTAACCATGGCCAACTACATATACAATCTGATATCGCTGCCCATGGCTCTGGCGTATTTTGTGGCTCAGATGTTGGGCGCATTCATTGGCTATGGACTTCTGAAGGCCTGCTTACCCCCTGATGTTGTGTGCGGCGGGGATAATCCGAATGGTCTCTGTCTCACGGTTGTGGGCAGTGGCGTGGGCGTATGGAATGCTTTGCTTATTGAGTTCCTTATTACCTGTGTGCTTATTTCCATTTGTTGCGCTGTGTGGGATCCGCGTAATTCCAAATTCCAGGACTCGACTGCCATACGCTTTGGCCTGGCCATTGCCTGTATATCGTTGACAGCGGTGCGTATTTAGTAACTTTAATAGAAATTTATGAAATCATTTTTTAATTAAATTAATTATTCTTGATCAGGGTCAATTTACGGGCGGCAGCATGAATCCAGCACGATCATTTGCGCCTTCTGTTTGGAATAACCACTGGGAGCATCACTGGATCTTCTGGGTGGGTCCATTGTTGGGCTCATTGGTCACATCGCTGATCTATAAGTACGCCTTCAGACGTGAAGTTAAGGATATCGCCTTGCCCGAATAAATCTCTAAACTGTCTATTACACGCATATACATAACTTGTAGTTTATAGGGAGTGTTTTCAACAGATAATTGTTAAGTTTATTGCCAACATATTATATTTTATACATTAACCTTAATATTTGACATTTTAAATATACTATATAAAATTAAATAAACAAAAATTATAAATTTCTATTTATTGAAGTTTTCGCACCCAAAAACTAAACATTGAATACAATAGTAGACGTCATTAACAGTTAGTTATTGTTATACAATCAAACAAGAGTAAATGTAAATATTAAAATATATAGGTACAAATAATTTAAATAAAGAAATTTTCGAACTGTCAACATTTGACCTAAGGGCGAGCAAATATATCAATAATGCGAAAATATATAGAGCAAATACGGGTATTGTATAATTATTTATTCTTCACAACCTGAGATGAACAGATGATCTAATTTGATCTATTATTAAAGGCTTGGAGAAGGCAAATATCTAGAAAGGGGCATACATATAAAGTCAACATATAGAA
>JBANCZ010002223.1:0-16714 GCA_037040025.1 Sphaerogastrella javana | reverse complement strand
ACCCTACCCTCCCAACCCTTCCAACCCTCTATGCGACCATTGTTGGTACGCGCATGTATTCATGCATGTGCTTGTAAGTTGGCCTTAGACACACACATACTTACTTACATATAGTATTTTAGTCTCGCATTCGCGTCAAAGCCAAAATTGTGAGCAGACCTTTATGCATATTTCATGTCCGATGACACTGAAACTCAAGAAAATGAAAACACAAACAACAAAATGAAAAACATTTTCATTTCTCATATTTACAGTTTGCAACTTTCCATTGTAATTATCGGCTTAAATTTAGTTTTAATTTGATGCATCTCTAATCTAATTTAAATCGTTTAGCTTTACATTTCCCATGAGCTTCATTTAATATCTTTCTTGATCGTTTTAGGCTGTTCCACCTACAAGCTTTAAATTTATTTAAACTAGATATTTTTGAAACCAATTTGTCATACAAGTTCTTCTAGATTATGTACCCCAAAAACTTTATATATTAAAAAACTTTCAACTTTTGTTAAGACATTTTGGATGCAAATGACCGAAAAATAAGAAGATTCGCCCATAGTGCATTAGCTAATGCGATCTTAGTTAGTTTATACAAATGTATGTAATATATTTGATTGTTATAACAATTTATATAGCTCCATTAGAATCTAATTAGGCTGCACTTCACAGCATTCCATGATGAGCATTTTCCATTTGTATTTTCAATTGAATTTCAATTTCAGATATCCCCTTCGACTCGACTTCATTCGGGTCTGTGTGTGAATACTTAAGTTAATTTTGATTTTACAGTCGGTTCAGTCTCAGATTCGGTTACAGTTACAGGCTACACTCACAGTCACAGTTACATTCACAGTTACAGCTACAGTTACAGTTTATGGGCTGTACTTGAATGGTATTGTATATATTTTGGCCTATATACCATGTACTGTATTATATGTACGAATGCTCGACTGTGGGACTGCGTACTGCGTTACTGTAATCATTTTTCTGCTCATTTTCTGTGCTATTTTCGCTTTTCTTGGCCGCTTTTCTTGCTATTGTATTGTATTGTACTTAAAATGCTATTAACTGTGCCAGAGCGCAAAATTTAAAACTTGTGCGGCTTTTTTGGCTTTACGGTCTTTGGCTTGATTCTATTTCTTCTTGCCTATATAGATTTGCAGCTCCTGGGTCTGTCTGTCCTTTTTTTTGCTACGCCTTGATAGCTCCTCTGCTCCTCGGCAGGTTTAAGCGTCTACTTAAAAATACATTTACACTTTAATGGCGCGACAAGAGCCACCAGGATATGGATAACAACAACAGGACCAAAAGAAAAAATATAAAAAAAATAAAAAAGCAACCAAACAACACAAAAACAAATCAAAAAGAAATTAAATGACCTTTTCACATTGCCACAATGAGCGATACATACTCACACGCACACACACACACACAGAGAACTACAGGCAGAACCCTCTGCAGGATTGTCTAGGGGTTCCTTGTTTTTCCTTCGTTTTATTTTTCATTTTTTCTCCATTTTTTTGGGGTCTACTACGTGACGCTGATGAGTGCTGCTGCGATGAAAGTCAAACCAAATAAGACCCCAACAGAACAGAACAAAATGAGCAGGCGCCAGTAGTGCGCACTCGACTGTATGTTCACTCAAAGCTGTGAAACTTGAGGAACGATCCAAAAAATCATGTTTTATTTAAGAACGAATGTATATTAACCAAATATACCCAATATAGATTTGTTTTTGAATATATAATAAAATACCCTGTTTCTATAAAATTTAATAAAATATAATAGACTAAGCCTCTTAAAAGGTACTACCTAAGCTCTGCTTAATAAGTCTTTCATTGTTATTAAGTGCAATTAGTCAAAGCTCGTTATGTATTGTTGGGGAGAAGAATTTTCAGTAATTCCTAAATCACACACAATTTTTTGGAAAGAAAAAGTATCATTCATGATTTTTCCAGAAAATACGTTGATATTCAGATCTATAAAATACCCAAGCCAAACTCTTTTATAGAATCGAGATTCTATTGAAAATATTAAATAATGTGCATGTATTATAAACCCCTCTTTCATGCAAATCTTTGTGTATTCTTTAAAGTAAGGCATACCTTGTTAACGATGGGAGCAACCGGGTATTCTGTTGTGCAAACATAACTTGGCTAATATTGAGCACAAATTCGCAATGTGTGCTCAACGCTGTGGAACCGCTCCTTGTATGGGGCACTCACTTCGATTGGCCGAATGACAATCATTCATATTTAATGTTCAGCCTCAGTATTCAAACTCTATCTCTCTCTATCCATCTCTCTCTATCTTCCCTCACACTCTTGCGCTCTCTTTCGGGTTTACGGATAGGGTCTCAGTTTCGGTTTCGCTTTGTTTGCTCGCCACACAAGTGTGAGCACCGCATAAAGCTTGCCGCATCTGGCACTATGTACAATAAAATGAAACAAACATACAGAGTCGAGGACAGACAGACAGACAAACAGACAGACAGAGACAGAGACAGAGACGGAGAGCCAAACAGACAGACATGCAGATGGATGGTCGGAAAGAGGCATACAAACAGATAGACCCACTTCATTGAGTCAACTTTTGTCTGACAACATAGTGTCTGACATAGATTAAATACCGCTGACTGCATACAAAAAAATTGTCAAAAATTCTTTTGTTTCAGCTTTGAGTCGACCTGCCATATAAACATATGTACAAGACCATATGAGTGTTCTGTCATATGTGACAAATGCTTGCCATATTTGAGATAAGAAACTTATTGTGCTTATGGGTTCATATCTCGGACAGATAAATTTTTTATAATATTTCGCTCTTAAATGGCTAAAAAACTCAGATCATATATCACTTTGAATTGTTTTTAATTGTTTGTAAATTTATCATTTATTCTCGTACGACTATTTGTAGAAATTTGAAATTTTTAAGAAGATTAGATAAGTTAAAATAATTTATATAGAAACATAGTAGTACTAGTCGTATAGCCCCCAAATATATATTCTCCACTCTCATATTGATTCTTAAAGGATTCTTTTCAAACAGAATATGGATAAGAAGGATGGATGGCTTGCCCTTCTATATGTTCATCTACAAATTAAAGTAAGGGCACTTTAAATAGGAAAGCGAATATCCACACATGTATATATATATGTATACATGTATATAGAGTATGCCTCTATACTTATAAAATATCTGCAACGAATACAAATTCAGTTCATGAATAAATTTAAATGCTAGTGGCTTTTTGGCCATCACTGAGCTTTGTTCTTTCGTATTTGTTGTTTCTCCCTCGGGTTGTTTTCCTCTCTTTATTCGTATGCTCTCTATAGTGAAATATGTATAGCATTCGCTTTTTCACTCATTCACTCATAGATAGAGTTTATTCACAATTTTATTGATATCCATCGCATGGATTTGTTCTTCTGTTTTCTGCTTCCTCCTGCTTTGCCTTTTATACCTCGATTTCCGTTCTCAGTTCTCCTTTTTCATCCGTTTCTCCTCTACCGCTCTCTCCATTTGAGTTTGTTGTCAGCTTGTGTTGTTGATTTCCCACACTCTCTGATAATTACAACGCGCTTTGAACTTTAAATTTCATCATTCCAATTCACTCTTTCCCTTTCCCACTCTTTAACTGCATGTATCTATATTTTTCGCCCTCATCTATACCCATTGAAATGACCAGGGGTATAGTTAGTTTATGTTAATATAAATAAATTGTCTGGGGCCTTCAACATCTAATTTTATAGCCAAAACTGTCTCGAAATTCTATGCTAACTATCACAAAATCATATTTAGTTTGTAGATCTATATCTATATGTATATAGCTGACAGAAGAATCACGGATTTTTATAGATTTGTTTACCACTTGATTTGCACAATTTGCTCTTGCGCACTCACGACTGTAGTACTCGTTATTTATGGGATTTTTTTTTTTGGTCATTTTTTTTTTGGCTTTAAAACGCCGCTAAGCTGCAGCTAAGCCCCCGCTGAATGCCGGCGCTTCAAAACTTTTTTAGTCGCACTCCGTCTACAAAGCCCCATCTACATGCCACCCACATACGAATATATCTCCGGTTCTCAGCTACCGTTAGAGCCGACCCCACCCACTCCACACTGGGATAGGCTCTTCGTAACATAATCACAAGTTAATCCTCCGTGTAACTTTGAAGCTTGCAACAGCAGCAGCAACAGCAACAGCAACAGAAGTAGCGGGAGATGTACCGACAGAGGTAGAGGCAGACATCGACGTTGACGTCGCTGTTCGAACGCAGATAAGCAGCTGAAGCCAACTCCACCTAAAGCTTGCCCACTTTTCCAGAACCCCAGCTTGCATTAACTCTGACTCTCCTATGCTCTACATTCCTAGCAATACACCTAGTCGGACTTTTATACCCATACATTTAGCATGAATTCTGCGCCTCTGCTCAAAAGTAAATACCTGGAAAAGACATGCTAAAGTCACCTATAAAAGCACGACCAGAACACCCTGTTAGTGCTGTACGTATTCACTTATTTGCCACTGGGATCTAGGACACTTCGAGTACTTGTGGAATATGCGCACATTTAGATAAATAGGAACAAGTGCCTAGATAAGAAGTAATTCGAAGTCTTTGTACAATTTTTGCAGCGTATAGAAAATTCGTTGCGAAAATCCATTAAACAAATTTAATCAGACAAAACAAAATTCAAGTTATCCCATTTTAAAATTTCAAATCATCTAAGGTTGTACAGCTGTTAACAGTTATCACAGTACTGTTATTAACATTATTAAATTATATTTTAAATATTATGTTCCATTTCTAATTTCTGTTAACAGAGCCCTTTCAAGGTAGTCTCATGGCGAGCTGTCGATGCCTTCTGTTGGATTCATGTTAACGTTCAACGAACCCACTGTAAATGCAACTGAGGACTGCTAAATCACTGTAAATGTGATCAATTAAAGCTGTAAACTGGTCACACTTTAATAATATGATTTAAAGAGAGAATAGACCCAACGAGTATGGAAAGGAATGAGTCAAAATAAGGGACCATGTGTGTGGGTGGGCGCAACACCGTCACCGATGCATGGCAATGGCAACCGGTCCATGCATGAATGGACTCCTAACAATGTTATGCAAAACAGATTGCCGCCAGGTGGTGTGCCATAGGCAAACAAATCATACACAAACTTGACGAAAGGTGAATACTATTGACCAGGTGGTTGCCATTTAACCAACATCGGCAATATAATATATACCCAAGGTGAGTTGATGAGCCAGAAGGCTGCAACTGCTATTAGGGGGTGTTGGGTGGCAACTGGTGGTTTATTTTCCGTATATTTTTTTTTCTCTGTTTGTCGGTCTGGCAAGAGTTACACAAATTGCTGTACTGGCAAAAGGTTGTAAAATTTTATTGGCCGAAAAAGCAGCTGAAGCTGAGCAGCTCTACGCAGAAAAACAACTCAAAAATGTGAATAGATTGTGCGAAGAGAGCACAAGAATTAGTTAATTTAAGTTAGCTACACTTGGTTTCTATAAAAACCGAAAAATGCTTGACTTAGATATAATATCGAAGAGCACCTATTCCGAATTTGTGTGTCTTACATTATATAAGGCCTGAGATCTGACGGCTTATAGCCAGAAATGTTCCAGTTGATATATATTGGGTAGAGTACTCATTTCGTTGAAGATTAGCCATGAACAGAAGCAAAAGCCACAAACTGCTTATACCTTGTTATGTGTGCAATCACCGGGCAAGAGCAGCTCGTCCATAACGTGGCTTAATTTTGCGAAAAAGACGCTTTGATTTGCGCTTGGCTTGAATCGAGCCAAATTTATTGTCAAGTATAAAATGTAACGGCTCAGGGTAAAGGCAGTCCCAGCGACAGACATACATAGAGAGAGAGAAAGAGATTGAGAGAGAAGGAGAGAGGGAAAATGTGCATGAAGAAAAGGATAAGGGCGATTGAGTGAGTGAGGAAAAGAACAAGTGTTAGGGGTAGCTGCAGGTAGCTCTTTGGATAGAGGGGTACAGGGGTTTACTGTGACCAGGCAAGTGAAACAGTTATTTGCACTTGGCCCGAATACGTGCCGAATCAATTGAGTGGCATTGCTGGCAGAGTTGCCAGCATTGCTGCTGCTACTACAGCCAGAGTTGCCGCATCGAAGCCTTTGGTAAACACATAAATCATTTAAGTATCCCCAAGCCTCTAGGTGTATGTGTATCTCTCTCTCTCTCTCTGTGTGTGTGTGTGTGAGCTATGCAAAAATTGCTGGGACTCTTCGTTTGGCTTTGGAACGTTAACTGCTCCCTGTTGCTGCCCCATGCCTCATGCCACACGTTCCTGTCGCTGGCAATAAAATGGCTGTAAATTCGCTTTTATTTCGACTTGCCACGTTAAGGGGCATGTCGATGCATACGTAAAGGGGGGCCCCGAAACTGTGCGTGTGCTCTGTATACGCTCCTGAATTTCGAGGGGGTTGTGGCTGGTGCAGGGGTTGACTGTGGCACCGGCACCTGTTCGGCATGCCAAATTAAGCAGCAGCCAAATGTTGCGTGCCTCACTGTAGCTGGCGCCTAAAATCACGCAGCGTTTCGCCTTTGCCACTTCAATGATGCATATTTGATGCGTGTTTTACATATGCCAGGCACACTCACACACACACACACACACACACACACAAACACACACACATACGCATACAGTTACATACATTTGTCAGTGACAATTTTCATTAATTTCAGCAACACAAAACAAAGAAAAAAAAAAACGCTGTGAGGGAAATTTTTTAGCAGCGCCGCAACTATTTAGCTTTTCAAATGCCTAAGACAAGACACAACGTGTGTCTAACACACGCACAACACATTTATATTTATATGTATATGTATATGTGTATACACACACACATAGGCACATACACACACGCACACATACCAAGGAAACCCACCTGAGCAGCAGGAAGTGGCGGCATTTTAATGCCTTTGCATATGTAAGTGGCTGAAAAAGTAACACCAAAACACACAAACTCACGCACACACTCACGCACTCACTCACACACATCAGACATACACATACACACATACATCCCCAGCTACCAACTGAGTTCAAGTGCTTCAATTGAAGACAAGCAAATGCCAAAAATTGCTCCCACCATTGCAGCTCTTTCTTCTTCCCACTCTCTTTCTCTTTATCGCTCTCTCTCTCTTTATCTCTCTCTATTTCTCTCTCTTCAACTTTCTCTCTCCCTATCTTTTCAACTCACTGCCTCTTCAGCTTACTTGTTCCAACCTCTCATCATTGCTACACTTTCGCTCTTGTTCTATGTTTCTCCCTCTCTCTTTGGGCTTTTTTCCATAAAACATTCCAACTTTTTTTTCAACATTCTTCTAGTAACTCAAATTTTCGTACCTTCTAGTATTTATTTTTGACTATAATTTTGGCTCTTAGTTTCAACTATTAGATATCCTTAATTTTTAGGTAGTTCATAGAGGTTTAAAAACGGTTCTCATGTTTATATGATGGTTTAAAAATCAACATTAAAATTTGTACAAGATGCGCAAAGGTTTCAAGTGCAGTAAATCGTAATTCACAATCTTCTATCTAGTAATATAATATACATTGTGCCCAGTTGTTATTAGTTTAGTCATTTATTTATTCTGTTACTGCAGATTATGATAATTATTGGGTGAATGAACTAAAACTTGAAACAAAACTCATTAAGCGACAACATTGAGGCGATGTTTTTTTTCGCGTGCAGCAGTTTGCATGTTTGTACAGAAAAAAATGTATATATTTATATATCTATGGATTCATATTTATATACTCTATGCGCTTTAGGTGTATATGAATATAGCATGGCTGACACGGTTGCTCAACTTCCGGCGTTGTTCGGCTCTGCTTTCACACTTTATTTTATACTGTGTTTTTGTCGCATGCCGGCGGTGCCCCAATGCGGCTGACACGCCGAAACAGATAGAGCAAAAGAAAGAAAGAGAGAAATATAGAAAAAGAGATGGATAGAGAGTACGTACTTCCTGCTAACACACACACACACACAAACTGACACACCCACAGAGGGAGATACGTGTGTATATGTTACGTACGTGCCCGGGAGCCGTATCCTTTGCCAGCATTCATGCTAATAATTTGATGGCGCCCAACGTCAGGTGGAAAATATTGTTTAAAACACGTATGCGTGTGTGCGTATAGGCGTGACATACGCATACACATATAAATTCATATGCAAATCAAAAAAAGAAAAAGCATTTGAGTGGCAGCGACACAAGTAAAAACAGTTGAAAGACATTTCATGTGGCGCTTTCATTACGCACAATTTGGAGGCGTCTCGAATGCCACAGAAACACCCCACCATCCCATCTTCAATAACCCATCACTCGAGTCAGCAACCGTGCCAGTACTATGCCATTTTCCCCTTTAACACCCACATTTTGTCGCAGCTTAATTTGCCTTTGAAGCCGCAAAACGCAATAGAGAAAAAAATTTTGATTGAATTTTATGACGAACAAAATTTGTTGCTATATTCACACACTTCTCCTCTAATATTTTCATCTCTCTCACTCTCTTGAGAAGTGTCGCTGTCTGTTTCTTTATCCAATCTGTCACTCTTTTGGGTTTCTATTTTTGTACTAACCTGCAAATTGGGCGGACAATGATCCAATAGCTCCAGCATATGCTTAATATTCTGCGCATCCTGTATCACAAAATTCAATTCCATATCGAATTCACCGCCGACAAGCTAGAATATACAAAGAACATATCGAAAAGGTTATTATTACAGTATATTATTTCAATAAAAATAATAGATTAATGGAAACTTTTATAAATATTTCGAATAGTTATAAACTTAAAATTTCAATGGATGTTTTAATACGAATTGTATATGTCTATAGTCTTCTATAATATATTTTGTTGGAAAAATGCAGCATAACCATTTTGTATTATTTGAAATGAGAGAATTTTCAACTTTTGCTGATGAATTTGTGTATCTGTTTGGGCTGAAATTGAAGCGCATGCACATGGGAAATGTATATGATATAATGAAGCTAACTGAGAGACGAGTCGAGTTCAATTCAGTTGAGTTTTTGAGAATGGGTATAGGGTGGGTGTGGGTATTGCTATGGGCATTGAGATTAGAGGCTGAGATTGAAAATTTTTGGCGAATGGAGGGCTACAAATTGTATTTGCATTTGATTCTTTTTTGCTTTTAAAGAGTTTCCAAATGTTGGGCTTAAAGAGAAGATTGAAGCGAGAGGGGACAAGGCAGAGGCACAAAGATTGACGGCAATCAGTTTGGGCCTATAGAGTTTTGTAGCATACGCCAGTAATGTAGGGGTAGGGGTTGTGCATGGGTGGTTGGATGGTTGGGAGGTTGGCAGGAGGTGGATTATAATGCTGGCTGGTTACCACTTGAAGGCCTTAAGGCATTGTACCAGGCGCTTAGTTGTTTGAGCTTAAGTTAAGTACCTACAGGCGAGGTCTGTCAAATATGGTGAGTGTGGGAAAATACAGCAGTGCGAGGGCTTTGGCTGGGGGCAACATCCTGGCAACGTAATCAGCAGGCCTTTCAAGACCTAGACATAGACGTTGAGCCCCGTTGTCGTTGTTGTAAGAAAAGGTTCTAACTTAATTACGAACACAGCCCACATCCATGGCCCCTACCCTAGGTTTGCTGTGCCACTTGACACCCCTAACACTAATATTTCTCCCTAGTTACAGTTGTGGGTCCACCCCGCTATGCCTCGTCTAGCCCCTCGCTTCTAATACCATCGATACGTTTTTTGACAGTCAATTGATTCAGCAATTGAATTTTGTTTTTGTTATTGTTGCTTGTTTGTTGTTATTGTTGTTATAGGCATGCTGAACCAGTTCTATATATACTGTTTATATATATCGGTATATACTTTTTTTGACAGTCGGATTTTGTGTCAATTCATTTAGCTGCCTTTTTGTGCGCTTTAATAAAATCAGCAAATAAATTCAATAAATTGATTAGAGAGCAAAAAAATATATATATAAAAGAAAAACTAAGCGAAACAAAAGTTTTCGCTGTTCACAAGTGTTATAAGAATTGCTCCCCACCCTGTGACCAAGCCCCGCCCCACCAACATCTAGCTGTCGCTGTCTTAGTGTATTTATGTTGTTTTCCCTCTTTGCTTTTGGCCTGGGCTCAGGCTTAGCAGCATTTTATACTGGCGTCCGACAGTTGGGCGCCAGACTCTCTCAGACACAGACCACCCGCAACAGCAACACCAACCCCTCCCATACACCCACTAGATGTTAGTCTCCCCTCAGTCACTGTTTATTTTCCTTTGCAGTCGGTTCTGTGCTGTTCTGCCCAGGCAAGATTTCTAATTATGCGGCATTAGGCTCAGTCGATTGCCCTTTGTCTGCGTTGTTGAGGCAACCGCAGTGGAGCGACACACAATCCTGTGGTTGCCCATACAAATGAAGGCGCTACCCTTTACTCCCCATTTTCATTTCTCATCACCTGTTTTGTGCAGTGTAATCAAAGCTGCCGTCGTACAGCAAAAACTGTAAAGCCCGTTAGCAACAGTCGAGCAGTTGGAACATCACAGCTGCAGCTTAAGATTAATTTCTACTGAAGCAATTCCCACTAAAATTATACTAACTTTTTCATAAAGTTGTTAAAAATAAGTTGTATTCTATAGCATTCACATAGTGAACACCTTTTGAAAGACCTTTAGAATTTAGTTGATCATTTTTTGTTTTGTTTCTTTCTAAACTAAACCTTTGCGCTTGACTTTGCTTAGCAATGTCTATTTCATTCAAAAATCTAAACAATCTCAAACTAAACATACATAAATTTTATTTGTATTTCCATATGTATGCCAAATTTCAACTTCCCAAAATAAATATTATGGAAACCACAGCCTTTTGAAGAAGCAATAAGTCGCAGAAGTATGCTCACACTTCTATATGAAACACTTTTAATTTTCATATACTTTGTGAAACAATTTTTTACAGTTTTCTGTATTTTAAAGAAATATATTATATATATATATATATATATTTTATTTGCAAAGTAATACAAAAATAACATTTTGCGACTCATTGCTCTGTCAGCAGCTGGAGGCGTGAAACCCTGTCTATGCCTCTTTAAGCTGCAACCCTGCCCTGACCTTCTCGACGATTCTCATTGGCATGGAAGCAGCATAAATTTGCATTTGTAAATTTACATTACGAATCAATTTCAAGCAACAATCAACAGCTCATCAAGTCAACATGCAGAGGAACATATACAGTCCGACCGTAGAAATCGAGACAAAAAGAAGGCGTCACGAAAAAAAAGAGAAATGAAAAAGTAAAAGAAAAATAATTCTCACTCTAAGACATTTTTTGACATCTCTTTTATGATTACATACTCTTTTTCTCTCTCGTTCAGACTTTCTTTTCTTTCTGTCTTTAGAGCGCGCTCTCTCTCTCTCTCTCTTTCTGTTATTCATATTTAAATTAAACTTTTGCGGAAAAGTTTTGTTATAGCCTTCACGGCAAACAATTAAGTCCAAGTTTGGCTCTAAACGCCGCTTAATTATATTCCCAGGCTTTCATTCGCTTCAAAAATAAAAAAAATGAAAAGCAAAAATTCCCAAGCGAATTGTGTCACACCTCGAGACCCAGACTCAGACCCAGTGGCCTAAACAGACAGACACACAGAGAGAGAGACAGACAGACAGTCACCTTCTGCTAGCACATTTAGTCAATTTTGAGTTCATTTAAAAACTTTTTCTCTCTCTCTCTCTCTCTCATTTTTTTAGCTGCCTTCGAGTTGTCCTCGTTCTCAGTTTTGTCTCCTTGGATCAAGTTGAAAGCGAAGCTGTAGCAGCAGAAGCTGTCGCTGACATTTCGCTGCTGCTTGTCACCTTGTCACAGTGTTGCTCCCTTGCGCCGTCTTTCCGCTTTTGCTACACTCTCTGTGAGTGAGTGAGTTCGTCTGTGTGTGTGTGTGGCGCCCTCTTCTGGCTTGTAGCTGCTTTTAGTATTGCTGTCGCTCTGTGCGCTTATTTAAAGTAAATTGAATTTCTATTTTATTTAAAATGCGCATTGAGACGCACTAAAAGTTCTCAAGTGGCAACGTTTCACTGCTTCTGAGAGCAGGGGCTTTCAGGGGGCCTTACTTTTTTGGGGTTGCTGTTTTTTTGGGTGTTGCTGCCGTTATATTTACCGTGTGGCAGGTAGTCGCAAATGGTTGCCAGCTCAAAATTTAGCGTAAAGGTGTAAAAATTACACTTTACACTTGCACTCGCACTCGCACTCACAAAAGCAAACAGAAAACGAGCTATCGAGCTTGTCTTTGCGACCAAGAAGCCCTACTACCCTACCACCCACATCCACCCATTTATCGCAACCCACTTCTCTCTCTCTCTGTCTCTCTCTCTCTCTCTCTCTAAATCGTAAGCTCACTCTATTTGATTTTCCTGGCGCTTTGTGTCGAGTGCTCGCTATTTTCGCATTATTTTTTGTAATTCAATTTCATTTTCTAGGTGTCGCAGTTGCCTCAAATTGCGTTAGATCCAATTGCCATAGCAGTTAGATATAGTAGACAGCTATATGTATAGATAGATATATGGATGTGTGTAGTTCTGTGGTTTTGGGCTTCTCAAAAGACCAAAACGTGCCACAACATAGTAACACAATGGGAAAATGACAACAAAAGAGGAAAACTGAAAACGGAAAAACAAATAGAAGTACCTGAGTCTTAGCATGCATACAAATTCGGTATTTGTAGCTTCAGGAACTAGAACCGGAGGATAGTACATTAAACAAGTGTCAGAGAATGAAAAATAACAAGGAAAAAAGAGAAGAGAGAGAGAGAGATAGAGAGAAAGAGGGAGAAGGAAATTAAGGTTTATATACCATAATATTGCCCATTCAATTGCATAATAACTTTCAGAAATGATGTATGGAATTATCAAGAACATAGTTTTAAATCGTATGTGGGAAATATATGTTACACAAATAAAGCTTAACTTTTCAAAAGATCTTCAGAAAAAACCATGCTACACTATACTTCCGCATGCTCATTATATATTCAATACAATTTATTTTAATATTTCTAGTGAATCTTTAAAATTTAGAATTAAGGTTCTATGTACAAATGCGCCCGTCAGAAATGTCTTAGCTTTTAGGTCATATATTTTGTGAAATTTGTTACTTTTAACTCATTTCTTTTGCATTGCGCTTGTGATTCCCAAGTGGTTGTAGCAGCGTTTGAAACAAACGCAGCGTCCTCAAGGAATTCCCAATTTCAGTTTACCATATGAAGCATTTCGCTTTGGCAATCAGCTTGTACTCACTCTTACTTTCCATTTCTCTCTCTCTCTCTGTCATTCTTTCTTTTTTTCCTCTCTGTCTGTCTGTCCATCCATCTGAATGTGAGTATGTGAAAAATATTTCTTTTTCTTGTATGGCTTGTGTGGAAATGCTAATGCCTGCGTTGCTTTATCAGAGGCTCTTTATCATTGTCTCAGTTCCCAGTTGGACACGCTGAGCACCCACATACATACAGGCACAAACCGTTGCCCATTTCCCTATCAAAGTCAAAACTTATGTCTTACTTACTCACAATCTCTCTCTGTCTCTCATTCTCGTTTTTCTGTTTCTCTCATTCACTTTTTTAACAGAGATTTTTTAGGGAGCATTTCATGGGCTTTTGTGGCATTTCTGTTCGGAAGTCGGTCCGTCATTAGGGAATATTCGCAGTTTTTTCGTGGTTAAGCTTTTAAAACAGTTTTTGAAAAGTCAACGCCTCTCTTTCTGCTTTACTCTTTTCCCTTCTCTCTTGCTCTCTTGCTCTCTCTCTCTCTCTCTCTCTCTCTCTCTCTCTCTCTCAATGACTTTTCCGGGGCAATCCTTTTCTTCAAGTTCCTGTTGCCTATTGGTGTTGATTTTTTTGACGCTTTTCTTACATTGGCATCGCTTATTTGAAAATGCTCTTTGCTCAAACACTTTACTCAATTTCTTGTTTTTCTTTTTTCCGTCTGATGCTTTTCCACCTTTTTTTCTTTGGCTTCTTATTTACACACACACAAACACATACCTACATATATTATATATATAAATACACAAATATATATATATATAAAATTGCTCGTTGGGGAAATTTTGTTGCGTAACTTTTTATTGTTTTTTATGCTGCGGCTCCCGCAGTTGCTACACATTGAGCAAGACCTGAACAGAGCGTGGGATGAAGAAAGAGAGAGGGAGAAAGAGGCAGAAAGAGAGAGGGAGAAAGAGAAAGGGAGAGAGAGAAAGAGAGAGTGCGAGTAAGACTGCAGACATTCCTTTAGTGTGTGCAGAAGTTCCTTCAGTTGCTTTGGGTTCCCCTGTTGCAGGTCCCAATTCCATCATGATTTAGGTCTCTGGAAAAATCACTTTGGGTTCTTTCTACATTTTTTTTCAACCAACTTTTTTCCTTTTCTATATGAACTGTATACCCTGTTTCAAATTATAACTGTGGGATGTTTAATTCTAGCGTTCCAAATCTGTTAAACTGAAGAGCTCGGTCTTTTTGTTTTCCTATAAGATCGGATATACGACCTATATATTTAGGCAACAATGTTTTTATTTTTATAAACTTTTACAATATTCATAGTGCTTTTATGATATATACCTATAGTTTACCAGGAAGCCAATTAAAACTGAGGAAACCTTAAGTTCCATATGCTCTTCAAACCAGCGTATATGTTCATTTATTTCATATTCATTCGGAGCCTAGCCACTATTTTAGGATTTAGCATAGGTTGCGGGTGTGTATGTGTGTGTATATATGGGTCTCATTAGGTGCCAATACAGGGCCCAACAACCGAAAGGCCTCAACGCATTATTGATGACTCTAGAAGGGGAAGGCAAACAAAGCACGTGCACACACAAACCGAGAGAAATGGAAAAGAGAGAGAAAGTGTGTGTCAGAGAGACACAGAGAGAAAGAGAGGTATAAAGAGAAATGAAGTTATGCAGAGAATATGTTCGAGAGAAAGAGAGAGCAACTTGAACGGTGCTTAAGAGACAGAGCGAGTAGAATTCGATAGGGTTCTCACTCTCGGAAGTGAGAACGGCTTGCCATTTAGCTGGACTTGGGTTAAGCTGTAGACCCGTGCACTGCCTGTGATTGTTTCTAATGAATTCCATGGTCAGGACACGCCCACACGCTCCCACATACGCCAAACGCCTTTCACTGATATAGAAAAGCTGTAGGCTTTTTACTGCCTCATGCCACATATTTTGCTCTGGCCAACGTCTATCATTTATCATCACAAACAATTGCCACTGGCTTAACATGCCCCATAATTATTACTCACTCACCCACACACATACACAGAGGCTGCTATGCATGCCACGCCCACTCTGCGTGTGTGTCTGCAAATGATAAAAGGATTCCTGACTGACAGACATCAATCAGAGATTCTTCCACAATTCGCATTGAAATTGGACATCATGTGATTGGATGGGGGTGTTGGTAGGATAGGTATTACAACAGCCATTGGCGTAGCTACAGAGTGGTGCACAAACTGACGGGGGATTTGTGTGTGTCTTGCTTTCGCGTCTTTAATCTAGTCGTATTTTATCTGGCATGCCTTATCAATATGCAAAGTTTTTGCTGTGCTCTCGAGAATTCAACAACAAAATGAAAAGAAAGCCAAAGAAAAACTTTCGACTAGGCCAAAAGCTGATTGAGTGTAGCGCACAATACTCGACAAGACCCTACAAGACCACCCAAAGAACCCCCAACCCAGTTCCGACCATCCTAAGCAGTAGGGGAGGTCATGCGGTCGGCTGCTGCAGTGGAAATTGTTAAGCATAAACATTAAAATAAATTTACGCTATGGCAAAACGAAAGAAAATAAAAAAATACATAGAGGAAATGTTAAGCATTTGCAAGGTACAGTGTCTGGTGGTTGTAGTGGGTTAGAAGAGGGTTCACGAGTGGGTCCGTGTTTGAGGAAAACGTTGAAAATTGTTTATCGCTAAGGAAAAAGTTTTCAGTTTTTGCAGCAAATGTTCTCATGGTTGTTCGCGTTGCTGTTCTCCCATTTCTTGTTGTTGTCCGTTTATTTTGCTATTTTTTCTAAAAACCCAATACTACACCCCCCTCCCCCCACACTCTGGATCCCCACATAAGTAAGCCTGTACACATGTATGTGTGTGTGTGTATGTATTTGGCGTTGTCTGTTTTGAGTTTTGAGTTAATCGATAAAGTTAATCATCGAAGTTTTGCAACACGCTAAGCATAAAATGAATGTGAATCCCCCTGCAGTACCGTACTCCAGCACAGCAGGATATCAAACGTTAGAAAGAGACAGCATAGAATTGACATAAAACAGAGAGAGCGAGAGAGAGAGAGAGCACTTTGTGCATGGTCATTGCAAAATAAACGATTGCCACAAAGCGAAAATAAATCAAATATATTCAACGACATTAAATTGCAACTTGAAACTGCCACAAAAATAAAAAAGAACAGAATCCAAAATAAACAAAATTCGACAGATGGAAAAATGAATATGTCGAAATTATTAGAAGTAACAGAAAAATGCTGAAAAGCATGATGAAAACCTTTAGCCCTAAAGCCAACAAGTGAAGGAAATCTATGGAGAAAAATGGGAGACGGTTTTAAGAAAATGAAAAATCATTTTAGTTTATAACATACATATATATTAAATATATATATATGTATATATATACATATATATACAT
>JBANCZ010002222.1:0-16721 GCA_037040025.1 Sphaerogastrella javana | reverse complement strand
CCTTCTTAGCTATGTGCAAGCAGAACAGCTGATTCAATTGGCGTCGGCAAATTGTATCGCAATATATTTGTGGTTTAATTAAATACATACGTTTGTGTGTGAGTTTTTATATAAAACTAGTAAACTAGCGCACTTAATAGGGAAGTTTCCAATTTAAATTATAATTGATACTGATTTGTACACGTCACTTTATGAATTTTGTACTTTGTTTACGAGCAGCCGCCACAGCTGACGCCGAACGACTGACTTTGGCAATGACAAGCAGCCGCACACGCTAAAGCTCATAAACACTGCACAACAAATTAATGAATGATGATAACTTAGGAAAGGAAATAAATGAATTAATAATAAATATAGACAACAAATTAATAAAATAACAATTATTTAAAATAATAATAACAATTTCATATATTTAATAATAACAATTAAATACATTGTTAAAGCATCCAATATTTTGTATAAGCAGCAGTAGCTCTTATCGCAAGCAGTGTATTCTAGGGTAGAAAACTGTGCTATGAGAACAGTTATTTACCCCATGTCTAGCCAAGACAACAACAACAACGTTCATGGTTTATTTTGGTTTCTTTGAGTCGTTATATTAACGAACGAATTAATAAATTAATAAATTATTAGTATTAAATCAAAATAAATAATAAAAAAAATAAATAAAATATCTATAAAATTATTTTATTAGACAATCAGAATATATTTAACTACAATTATATATATTTACAAAAATTAATTATGACACATCATATGCATCCAATATTTTGTATGCTACTGTATTAACAGCGCTTATGCTGCAGCTCTTATCACCAGTTGTCTGTTCTACGGTAGAAAACTTTGCTGTGAGAACAGTTTTTTACCGCGTGTTTAGCCAAGACAAAAACAACAAATTTCTGTGTTTTTCTGTGCAAATTATGCTCTCTTTAAGTCATTCATTGTTTAACAGACTTAGAACTTACAGTTATGTTAATAGCTCTACAGATTGCAGTTCTAGAAATTCTTCCAACTGTTGAACCGTCCGGTTATTGTGCTTGATTTTCTTTAACCAGTCGACGTAGTCACTGGGAATACCGCTCTCAATGGCACCCTTGACAAGCACCTGCAGATAGGTCTTCGATGGCTGTCGCTCCTCGGGCACCTGATCTGGCTCCAGTTCATGGTAATTGCTCTCTGGCTGATTAGTGTACAGGTAAGCGCGTGCCGGCAGCTCAGTGCCGTTGCCTTTAAGCTTAACCTGTACAGTGATGGGTCTGTAGATGTCATACTGCACCAGTTCTTGACTGAATGGTCAAAGAGACAGAGCGAGAGAGTTTGAGTGGGTATTTGTTTGAGTTTGTTATGGGCTCAATAACTCACTTGTCTATATCCGGCAAATTGGACAGCTCGATGTCCCAGAGAGTGCCCCAAGTGCGCCAGTTGGGCGTGGGCACAATGGTAGCCGCAGCGCCCAACCATTTGGACGGTACGCCGGCTATAACCACCTTATCAAAGTCCAGTCGATAGCCCTCCAACAGCGCTGGGCCCACAATCACAGCCGTGGGATTCTGTATGTGTATGCGCTTGGCCAGCATATTGCTGCCGAAACCAAAGTAATAGAATCGATTGCCATGGACCTCCGGCAGCTGCTCCTGCTGCTGTGCCCCCTCATCGCCCCAAGCAGCCCTAGAGCCTAGCACCACAAACAGCAGACTAATTATGATCATTGTGTATGCAAATGGAACTCGTATTATTAGCTATATATGTGTAAACGTTGTCGCCAGAAGCGCCGACAACCTGCTCAAAGACTGCTCCGACTTTAACTGAGTATTCAACTCGGACTCAGTCTCGGGCTCGGACTCACATTTTTTCGGTTCTAAATTGATGGCACCTTGTTTGAGGCCTTGTCATTTTGTCATTAGCTACGCTACATTTATGTTGCATTTTAAATTAGTTCCATAGTGCGGAGAGATTGAAAGCGTATTTGACAGTTCGTTTAGTCAGATTTCGTATTATACATATTCAAAAGAGATAAGATATAAGCTCATCCTATAATAGATCTTTGTGTAGTATCTGTTGGGTCGCACACAATCAAATGATTAGAAACAATTTATTTCGAACAAATGTAAACAAACAGTTTGAATATATACATTTTTAGACCCTGTGTTTAATATATTTTCACTCATACTAACATTTGTTCGTTAATGTGTATACTAAGTTTGTGTGAATACGTGTATTAGAAACTAGAAGACAGCAGAATATTTAGTTACAATCTTATTTTATGAACTGTTAGATTTTTTGTTTGAATATTGAGAGAATTCCCAAAGCTATATTTTCAGAATTTAATATATAACCTTAATATTATTTATATATATGTGTACTATATATACCATGACTGTACAAGAGAACGCTTGTACAGTTCGTTTGAGTAGTTGCAGGATACTGATCTCTATTTGTAATCCATTCTTCTTATATACTAGTAGTAACATAGTAGTCCTAAGGTGCTAATGAATATGTTATACGTGTAATGAAATATCGGTGTCTGTTGGTACGTGCTGCTACCTGGACTTTCCCGCATATGTGTCCCTTAATTAATGTACCTTCGAATGGACTGTATCTGTATAGGGTTCTTTCCTGTTGCCTCCTAGTACGTGAAGTGTTCCTACGCGTCTATTGGTACAGTTAGGCCGATCTTACGATACCTGTCCATTGCTTCATGAACAATAAGTATATGTTCTCAGTTTAAATTATTAATATTTAAATTTATATTATTACATTTATAAAATTAATTATTTGCATATTCTTATATTAATAATTTATATTTTATTTATTATATTTATAATTTATTGATAATTTATATGTAATTTAATAGTAAATTTTTAAAGTTTAAAGCGTATAAGCTCATCAAATAAAACTATTATTTTAATTTAATTTAGGGGCACAATAGGTCTCATCCCCAGCAGGCCGCAGTGCCGAATTTTTCCCCCTAACTAATAATAATTTATAATAATTTTAATTTAATTTAATGATTTTTTTTTAGACTGAACTGCTATCGGTTGCATGCGACTGTTCGGCTTTTATTGTAGTATTATGCTGTAGTTATTGTGGAACTTTTTCAATTTCTATTGATATTTAATTACGATTTACCATTATGATTTTTATGCGTGCCTATGCAAGGCAATTGATAGTGAAATTATTTTAATTATATATTTGAAATTTTTGCATAATTCAATTGCATTTTTTTTTTTAATATGGCTATTTAGCAGGCTTATCTAGTGCAGATTATTGCTTTACGTTAAAGCTAAATTGTTTATTTATTTATAGAGTCAAATTGTTGCTATAATTTGACGCTTCTGCATTAGCGAATTTTATTTAATTGACTTGCTAAATAAATCCAATTAAAACATTTAATTGAAGTCTAAATAGCAGCAGCGTATTATGAATTATGCAGCTGTCATCATAAATATTTTTATAATGAAAAGTCGAGTCATAATAGAGGGTCATTCAAATAGAGCGGGTCGATAGCCAACATGCAATGCGGCCGACAAAACACTGCTCATCCTTCACTGTCCGTGGGTGGTGTTCCAGCACCATCTACACCCTAAACCCTACTCTAACACCCTGTACCCAATCCTTCTGTCGTGACAATGCACTGGACCCGTCCCTGTTGAAAGACCATTTATATATTATATTATTTTATATATATACTATTTATATTATATATAATTATATACTGTTGGTTTAATCATAACA
Source organism: Sphaerogastrella javana (assembly GCA_037040025.1). Lineage (NCBI taxonomy): Eukaryota > Metazoa > Arthropoda > Insecta > Diptera > Drosophilidae > Sphaerogastrella > Sphaerogastrella javana. The sequence goes on along the minus strand of JBANCZ010002222.1, from coordinate 12,986 downwards.
GTGCAGTAATTATTTTGACATTTATTCGGGTTGAGTTTTTCTCATATTTTCTTTGCCTCTTTGCCCAGTTCCACTCCTTTTCTATTTGACCCCTTCTTCTTCTGTCTTTAGTTTGTGGCTTGTGCAATAAGCAATGCGAGCCACCAATACAAACAAAACATAAATTGTAACGAGCTTGTCAAGCGTCTGGCAACCAACATTTACTACCAACAGCAACAACAACAACAGCAACAACATTAGCTAAAACAACAGCAACATCATCTAGAACAACAGCAACAACATCGTCGACTGACAACAGCATTGACAGCAGCAGCACAACTAATATTCGATGTCCGATGTCTGCTGTCTGCTGTCCTCTGTCCGCTGTACGACGTCATTATATAATTGACTTCATGATGTTTTGGCGTCTTGCAGTTTATCACTCGCTTGTCACTGATAGCCGCACAATGATATCAACATGCAGCTACTCGAGCTGCCATAAACGTGGCTAATAACGTTCTGTGTTGCTGTTGTAGTTGTCGATATTATTGTTGTTGTTGCTGTTTGTTGTTGCTTATGGTTGTTTGCTATCAGCCAGTGGCAGCGTATCATCATCATCCATCAAGTCCGGCCCGCATGGCGGATGCGTAATTATTTTTGACTTGAGTGCGCGCACGTTCAGCTCATATGATATTAATTGCAATTGAGATTCATTTATGCGCAAATTCTAAGGACGATGCTCAAACGCAATTGATTTGCATACGTACCGAAACTACTAATACTTACTAATACTAACATCTAAAATTTACATAATGTTACTATAAGCATTAATGTAACAATGTGCGCATTTGAGTATTCAATTCCATTCAAATGCAAATCACTTGAGCTAAATTATTGAAATTGTGCGGTGCAAACTGTGTGATTAAATACGATTTACAGGTGTTAAAAAGCGGGCAAATCATGACGGTCATAATCTTACAATCATTTCAAACTCTGTGTGTGTGTGTGTGTGTGTGTGAGGGTGTGTGTGTGTGTGACTATGTAAATTGGCGTTGATTGCTGTCAGTCATCAGGCAGAGAAAAATTTGCTGCTCAGCTGAGAGTAGGGATGGTAAAAAAATCTATTAATCGATATTTAATCATATGATTAATTTTAACCTTGCTATTACTAACATTACACATTACATTACACTTTCTTTTTGATTCCATTAAATCGATATTTTTAGGAAAATAATCGATTATTGTGCATCATATGATTAATCGTGCCATCCCTAGCTGTGAGCAGCATTTGCACAACTCCTTATTAGCATAACTTACAGCAATTTTTGTGCGTTAAGCTTGAGAGCATATTTTCAAACGCTGCACATAATTTTTGCACGCAAATATTTTGAGACACACATGGTGACAGAGAGACAAAGAGAGAAAGAGAGAGAGAGAGCGAGAGAGAGACAAAGCGAGACAAACATGCTTCAACCTGACGAACTTTGTCTGCGAGGCGACCCAAACTTGGCAGTTTGAATTGCCAAAGTTTGCACGCACTTACTCACACTCTTACACCCATTCACACACACACACGCATTCCTATACATATACATGCTAGGGCATTGGCACGCCCCCAAAGGAAGAGTGGGAGTGAGGGAAGAGGGCGCTGCTTGTCAGCACAAATCAAACATGCCGACTTTGCCGAGGCAGCTGAGAACTTTGTTTATATTTGCAATGCTTAAATTGATTACGATATTCTCTCAAGAGTTTATAATTATACACTACCTAAAACCAAGCATATCGACTACCAAAAATCAAATGTAACAGACACTTTAAGAAATTGCAAACCATTTCATTTGTAGCACATTTTTTTGGGTATTTTATTAGACATATTGCATTATGCAAACTTAATTTAATATATATTTCAAAGATAGAGAGAGAGATTGGCAGAGAGCATTGAGAGATTTTGTAAAAATGTTGAACTCGAACGTGAAATTTAATCCGTTTACTTGGGCGAAATTCGTTGCTCGTGGCTGGTGGATTGTGGATTTTTGGGTTTTGTGGCTCAATCATTTTAATGGCAGTATCATGTTAGGCCTTGTTGAAAATGTATCTCATAGATACGTTGAGCATATAGACACACACACACAGAGATACACACAGATACACTAAAGCTTTGCCTACACTAACGTAAATCTGATTTAAAGTTACGCATTTCATACATTCTTCCATACATTTAAAAATGTATTTAAAATTGTGCAGCAAATGCAAGTATTTGCATTTATGTATATTATTTCTGTTTGATTACTGTTTTTTATTTATTATTATTATTATTTTTTTTATTGTTGTTGTCTTATTTGTATATTCAGTTCCTTTAGGTGCATTGATTGCTTCACGCTTTGTTAAACATTTAATTAAATATTGCCGCATTTCATTAAATAAATAAAAAGTGCGAGCATTGGGCTGTAGTGAATACAAATACAAGTTACACAATAATAATTTATGTAAACACAAACACATTGCATATTAAACGATTTAATTGCACCAATTAATCATAAAAAACGCATGCAAGCATTTAATCAAATTAATTAAAAGTATCTAACCTTTCAACTAGAATCTATCAGCATCCCTGTTTATTAAATACATGATTTTATTTCGATTGTAGTTAGCTAAGTTCTTGTTAGATTTTTCATATATATTTGTTCATACGACCACGTTAAACACAATCTTTTTGTGTTCTTATAACTCGCATGGGAGAAAAATGCAGGGAAACCATTTATCATTCGCCAAGCGAATAGCTAGAACAGACACTTGATAATGTTTACCAACTTCTAGAAATAAAGAGAAGTAACAAATATTGTCAGGTGAGACAGCTGAGAAAATATAAAACATTCTGCTCAGCTGAGAAATGGATACTTCAATTGAGGACCCAGCAGGAAATTCGTTCGTGTGGTTGATAAAGAGCACTTAAGGTTTTAGTCTATACTTCACTATGTATCTATTGAAATATCTGAGTACTTTCAAATGTTATACGTATCTAAAATTCAATCTAGGTATATTTTTTTCTGAATATCTGCTAAATCCTACTACTATCAATCTATCTACATAACTGTCGAACGATTTATCTATTGATTTATCTATCCACGAATAGATAAATTAAATCCATGTATCTGTATATCTTGATTTCTATCTATATATGAATATATCAATGCCTGTCTATCTATAGATCTACCTATCTGTCTATGTATCATAATATTTATGTATCTATATATTTATCTATCTGTCTGTCTACCGGTCTATCTGTCTATCTATCTGCCTATATGTCTATCTACCTATCTGTCTCTCTATCGATCTATATATCTATGTATCTATAATATTAATCAATCTATTTTTGGCAACTTCTTCACTTGAAATATCCCCAGAAAGTTTCCTGCTGTGTGTTATGTTTTTTTCGCCTTAAAATATATCTAGAAGCATGTTTGAACGTCTGTTTAAGGATGTGTTTTGTAGATGCTTCGCTGGCCGCTTTGTTTGCATTGACTATGCCAATGAATGTGTGATCATTTGTGTGCTCATGTGTGCGTGAAGCACAGTCGAGATACGCAAGATGAACAGCAATAGCGACAGAATGTCAACACACACAAACATACTAAAGAGCGAGAGAGAGAGAGAGAGACAGAGACTTAGAAGTTTGAGAACAGTGTATAGCTAACAAATTACAGGGCAACATTTGGATGGGTCGAGTGAAGGCACATGAATATTCATACAATCTGCTTGTACTGATTGTTGAAATTTGCCTTGAGGCCTTAGCGGGTCTAAGTTGTGGCATGACAAGGCTCTTAGCTGGGTTCAATTGCATTTAATTGCGTATAGCATGGAGTGTGTAAATTTGATCAATTATGTGCGAAATGGGAATTATGTTTATGCATATTCATTAGGCACATAAATTTTCAAAATTTTCTGAAAATTTAAATTCCATTCAGTATCTTTAAAATAGGGAAATAGCAACTTGAACACTTTTGGCGTCTTCTGTAATGAACTAAAGTAAAATGCGACTCAAGCTGTTAATGCCTCTGGTTAAATTGCCAAGAAAGTCTAAAAGTTGTATACTATACATAATGTTAACTGCATATGAGAAAATTTGTTGATGGTGCTATGTTTTTACCTGGTTGTCGGTGTTGCAGTTGTACAAACAAAGCGCCTGTCGTCATTTTAATAAGTAATAAGTTAAGCCAGAAATTGTTGAGCGTTGAAATTAATTTATAAAAGTGAAAGCAGTAGGGGAACTAACTCAATTTAAGCTATAAGCAATGCCTTAGTAACTGCAGCTTTAAGTTTGTCTCAACCTCAGAGCTTGTGGATGACATTGATAGACGGCGCGAGACAACTTCATCAAGCATAATAGTAAAAGATACAACTATCTGCCGGAAAGTGCAACCAGTCTGCACTAGCGCTGACAAGTCAAACAGGCAGCTGTCCCGTTAACGGCTACAACTTGGTTAAAAGTGCCATAATCTGTGAGAGATTTCTTTGGCAAAAATGCAGTGAGAGCATGGGAGAAACAAAAACTTAGCCTTGGCTGTATTTGTATAGTTTCGCGCATAGATACTTAATGAGTTTGGCTTTGTATTTCATGGCTGCCTGCGTCTAGTCTAGACCAATTAATAATATTTTGTGTCAAGTGCCAAAACGCATATACACGACAATAAACAAATGCCACAGCATTTGTTCTATGTTAAAACACAAAAAATGTTTTCAACTTTCAAAACAAGCCAAAAGCCAAAAGCAAATGCCATGCTTTAGTCAGGCCAAGTCTAGAGGCAAGGTCTGTGCCCTAAACTGAGATTAATACGCTGATTAAGGCGCAGCCAGTGCTGAGTTTCAATTAGCGCCGCGCTAGTAAATTGAGCTGTCAGCAGTGCAAATGGCTGTTTCAGCTATGAGCCGGGTTCATAGTAGATGTAGTACGGTAAGGAAATTTGGGATTAGTTAACAATTTGATGCGTATAGTCTGGCAATTACTTAAACGAATGACATCGACATCTGCGTGTAGTGGGCAATTTTATGCTTGTATTTTTGCTTAAAACGCTTAACTCAATTAACTACCGTGTGGCAGCACTAAATTTGGTTACCACTGCCACGCCCATTATTTGACAGGGCACACGGCAAACATTATATACCAGAAACCAAACGCAACCAAACGAAACGAACCAAAAACGAAATGAAAACGTTTTTTCGCGAACTTAAACGAATTTATCACGTGCCGAAATAAAGCATCAGGTTCCGACCAGGTGCCGTAATTAATTGAATTCAAACGGTCGAACGCAACCCCCAACAATTTTGGAACTACCCGATGCTAAATATATAGTATAGGAAGTAGGAACCAAAAGTTGAAGTGACGATGATTTGATACGGACTCTAACAAAATGTTTGCGTGTTCTTGTGTTTTTTCGTTGAATTAGACATTGTAAGTACCCAGTGTATAGAGTAGCACAAAGTAAATCCCTCATTTACATTGACTCTTCATGTTCAAGCAGACCTATACGGAATATCAACTTACACTTAATGTTGCCTACTTACCAGACACACACAACACACACACAAGACAGAAGACTGAATACCGAAGACGGAACACAGAAGACAGAAGACATCAAGCAGCAAGGTAAAGCCTGCTGTCAGTCAGTCAGTCATTGAGTCAGTGAGTGAGTCATTAACTCTGCTAGGCCGGGTAATTATGGGCCTCCACATAAGCCCCATCACAGGCACATAAGCTGTCAGCGACAGCGCATCGACAACAGTTGAAGATACATGGGTAAATGGGAAAAGCAGGCAGAATGAGACTGTAAATATAAAAATACAACAAAAAATGGAAGATTGCGTATAATGAAAAGAACGGAAAACATTTTAATGGCCTGTAAAAGAAAAGTCCACTGCATAATGCATGTCAGCAAAGTGTATTCATTCAAAAGATTTATACACACACAAAAATATATAGATATATTTTTGTTGTATATATATTTTCGAATAAAAATGAAATTGATTTCATTTCATTATGCCCGTGATATACTTAAATCACATTTAAACATATCAAAGAGTTCGAAAATCTGCTTTAATCGCAATTGCAAACGTTTCGTTAATTATGACATACACACTCATACACACTCGCATACATATTCATTTACACACTCACACTCACACTCTCACTTATACTCAAACAAACAATTCACATTGTATGTTTTATATCACTTGGAGCGGGTGAAAGACAGAGCCAAATGTGCCTATCATAATCTTGCTTTTCATAAGGAATTATCAAAGAATCTACTTAATGTATATTACATATAAAAGGCATCAGAATTATTATATTGTTGTATGACAAAAGTGAAACTCCCTCGGCTGGAATTTATTGAAATTTTCATTTCAGTGTTTAAGAATTTACCCAATATATTATGAAATAATTTCGAATGTGTACATTTAATTTATTTATCTATAATACAAGCAAAACCTCTTCTTTGTGTAATTTATATCAATTTTGAAGTTAGAATAATTCCATGTATTTTGGAATTGTTTAAGAAATTTAACCAACATATTAAATGTGTAAATTTGGGATGGAAATAATTCTAAGTATTATGCAATTGTATAAGAATTTTCGTAATATACAACATATGAAATATAGAGGCAATTTTAAATGTGAGTGTTCAATAGATTTCTCTATTACAAAAGCAAATCTTCCATGTGTAATTCATACAAATGTTAAGGCAGGGATGATTCCAAGTATTTTGGAATTTCTTAAGAATGTAACTAAAATATAAAATATATGTGAAAATCAATTAAATTTAAATATTCAATAGATTTCTTTCTAGCAAAAAGAAAACTTCTATATGTCATGTTAATTTTGAGGAGAAGTTTATATAGTTCAACAATTTACTAAATATATTTCATTTAAAATTAAGGTAAATTTAAATGTGTATATCCAATGCATGGTTAAACTTTCGAATGTAATTTATGTTAATTTCGACATGGAATTAATCCCGAGTATTAGTTTTAATATGAAAATATTAGCTGAAACTCATAGGAATTCCCAGTGAAGGCTGTTTACATCATCGTCTGAAACACAGTCGTTAATTACCCTGACGAAACCCCATTTGAACTTCCGCTTTCATCCCAGACTCTGATGTCTTTTTTAATGTATCCACTGTACTATATGCTGTGTCCTGTGTGAACCGCTGCTGGTGTTATTAGAAATATCACAAGCAATTAAAAACTTGGCTACGTAGCGTTTGGGTCTGCAATAAAATGTAATGCTTAATTTTAGTATGGAACTTTTTTAATTGTTGTGCCAGGTAACAGCTAATTTATGCATTAGCATTAGCATTAGCTGCGAAAAAAGGTTGCGGCATACTTTCAGGGACCATTTAATTGCATTTCACATTCGACGAAATTTGGAATTTTGCGTTCTATAGACAACAGAAAAGTTACCTGTGCCTAAAACGTGATGCGGTCTGAATCTAGGGTTCCTAGAGGGAATCCGACTGTATGAGGCTGAGACTGAGGCAGAGGTGGAGACTGAGGCTGAGTCTGAGTGTTAGTGCTTGGGGTTTTGGGGTCTTGGGTTCGGGGGTTTGGGTCCGACGAGCCGACAGGTCGACTACGCAACTTTTTTGTAAGCCTCTTCAATTTTAATGAGTTGAAGTTGTAGCCACATTTCATGGGGTCGAGCGAGCGAGTGAGTGGCCCGACCATGTCAAAGTTTCAAAGCCAAGACCACAAATTGGCTTGTCTGCCAACTGTTTGGCCTTTCCATTTGATGTGGGTGTATGAGTATTTAAGAAGAAGTCAACAGAGAATCAACTCATCGCTTTGCCTGCTTCTGAGTGTGTTCCTGAAATCTTTTCCTCATATATACGCAATAGCTAAAGTATAATTGATAATTGTTTAGTTAATAGCACATGGCAATGAGCAAAGAGGGGCAAAGAGTAAAGAGCAAATGGCTATAGGCAAAAGTTGAATTGCATGAGTTTTTGGGAAAATTTTACAGTCTAAAAATTGTACAGTCTTCAGTTTGTATTGCGGCTGTTTTGTGTTTCATAATTTAATTGATGCATTGCTGGCATTAGGCATTTCTGCATTTCTGCATTTCTGGATTTCTACATTTCTGTTGCCTCTCCACACTTTCCACTCGACTATTTTATTTATTTACAATTTCACTATAAATTTTCGCATTCAGTTGCAAATATTTTCATTTGAGTTTGCTTTGCAATCGCTTACCACAGCCTGAATGCTAATAACGCTTAGCTAAGTAGATTTTATAGTTTATATACCCAGGCAAAGAGTACGCAACGAGCGGGTATATACGTTTGCCCAACCTTTACTTAACTTTCTCATAATATTACCCTATAAACTTTACGTTTGAAATTATTGTTTCAAATGGCCCTGGGGCGAATTCATGCAATCCAAAGGTTGATTGCCCTTTTCTCGAATTATATCTATATATATTTCCATATAATTCACTTGTAGTTTTTTGATTGTTTAATAAAAGTTAATGAGTTTTAACTGCATAAAACGAAACAGCGCCTAGGGCCTAGCTCCATTGACTGAGATTTATTCGGATTCATTCAGAAATAGGGTTTTTGTTAAGCAGTGCATGTTAGCAAATAACCTCAACGTATTTACCTGAAAAGCAACTCGAACTCTACCATTCTTTTTCTCTTTCCCTCTCTCTGTCTCCCTCCATCTCTCTCTCCCTCTCTTTCTCTCCCTCTACTCACACACTGTCTGTGTATGCACTCAAAGTAAATTATTTTAAATTCTAATAATGTTTGTGGCCCAAACAACTAAATGCTTTTGCCATGGCCAAGCATTGAGCCCATGTAATATGAATTGTAGAGGCCCCATATACCATATACTATAACTACTATATACCATAGACTATATACTATTATATATATTACATTATATAGACGTTTTGTCAATGCTGCCAATATATATAAATGTATATCGCATTTGACTTTGATGTCATTCATTGTCCATTTGCTACTACGGTTTGCACTTCAAAATGTGTCAAATTCAGTTTCAACTCGACTCGAAAGGAAAAACGAATAAGGACAGAGACGCAAGGACAACGAAAAGTTCCAAATTTATTGAAATCGACAAGTCTATGTCATTTAACATTGAAATTTGTTATGCCACAAACCAAGGAAAAAATAGAAAAATTTGAAATAAAAATTAACTTTGCATTTAATCGAAATTGTTAAATTGATGTGAGATTTTGTAGAAATGCCCGAGGGCGTTAAAGTGATAATATGCCAAGGTTCAGTTCATTTAGCTTATGGCCAACGTCTTGACAACATTCAGCCTCTGCTCTCTTTCTCCCCTCCCTCTCTCTCTCTCTCTCACTTTCTCTACCTAGCTCTATTCAATTAGTTTCACCTTTATCTACCTGGCGCCCCGACTTCGCGCCAATCAATTTCCATTTGGCAGCAACTAGACCTGGGCCATAGAGAGCGCGAAACAGAGTTTAGGGAGGAGGAAGAGTGTGTTTTACATGACAAGCAAGAGGGAAGGGGGTATCAACTCATTATGCTGTCACCTTAATTATTATTTTGGCATTTCAAGTTACATTTAATTATGCAAAATATTTTCTTTTGCTCATTTAAGCGTTGCCAAGCCAAGGCATAAGTTGGAAAGAGCAGAAGAAGCAGTAGGATCAGGTCGAAGAGAGGGGTTAAAGAACCTAAAAGGATGCCAGTTATCTTTTGTTTGTTTGCCTGTGATTTGGGCTTAGCTGCCGCTTTATATTTCGTGCCGCTACTTAGTTGCCGGGACACGCCCCAAGCAATTGACGCCCTGCAAGAAAAGTGGCAAAATGGCAGCAGCTTTAGTTTTGGCACTTTGACTTTGACTGCGTTTAAGTTTAGTCAAGGTGAAACTAAGTGAACAACTGACTGAGTGGGAAAATGGTGTCTATTTACATTGTTCTTGTTATCTTTAGACTTGCTGATGTTGGTATTGTTTGTTGATTTTTTTTCTGTTGTTTAACTTGTCGGTTTCTTTTGTATTACATTGTTTTAGTTGATTTTGTAACTGAAATCGGCAACATTTTTGCCGGGCCAATGCCAACTATTTTGGCAACTGTTTGTTTGTTTTCGACCCACTGCCATACCATACAATTGAATCCTTTGCCCATGCCACATGGCAAACCCATCCGAATCGAATCGAACCGAACCGAACCTGGGAGAGCCGACAAAACCAACTGAAGCAACAAAAACTAAAACAAGAAGAGAAACAAGTGTAACCTAACTAACCAACGAGGCGTTGCTTTAATTGAGTCAACAATAAACTTTGTAACTGTTTCGCCTTTTTGGTCGATTTGCACGATTAAATAAACATTTACACTCGATTTACAATCGATACATATACACAGATATAGTATAGTATAGTATTTGCAACAATTTCTGCCGAAATATTCCATTTTGTGCACTTAGTTCTATTTGATTTTGGTTGCTGCTGTTGTATTAAAGCCACTTTTAGCTGTATTTGTTTAATAATAAATATCGGATAAAATCTTTTATGATTCTTTGGCTTCTCATATTGTTTGTAAGGCAATTTGTGGGTACATTTGCTTATCGATTTGCTATTAACTTGCCATCAAATCAAACATTGCGAAAAGGTCAAGACACAAAAGATAATTTTGGCTTAAATTTTGATTCCATCAAACTCAACACATTTCAAACATTTCGACTCAACTCAACTCAACTGAAACTGTTGTTTGGCAAATTAACAGCATACATCATTGAGCTGTAATCCATGGGAAACCGAGGACATTCTATACGACTGCAAAATGCCCTCATTCTAATCAAAAGTATCAAAAAAAAATTCATTCAAATTTCTTTTTAAGGCCTTTCGATTGTCACATGTCACATGTGTCACATTCTGCGAAACAAATGAATTGTGCACTCATTTGATTCATATATGTGAATAGATACATGCGGAAGACCAACTGCAATTTCAACAATATGGCAGCTCAAGCGGAAATATCACTTAGGAGAGCAACTCGACCAGAGCTGCCCCTGTACCAGAGGGAATCCCTTTCGGACAAGCACCAAGAGCAACAGCAAAAAAATAATAGAAAAGAGGAGGCGGAAAGAATGTGTCAATAATGACTAATGGACGAGCCGGAAAAGCGGCAGCAGAAGCTAAAGAAAAGTGTGCCTTTTGGTCCATGTTTCACTTGCTCTGAAATATCGCCATTTGCCATGCCATATACATATATGTATATCTGTATTATATATGTATATCTACTTTTTTTTTTTTGCATATCTGCTGTCGGGTTCTTTTGGCTGCTCAGCAGGCTGAAATGATTTGGGGGCCTATAAGGATTTGGTTGTATGGAATATATCTTATACATGCTTATGTTTGAGTCCCAGTTGGTTTTCCACTTTTCATTTGAAATTCTGACGCAACTTTTCAAGTTTCAGTGCCACAGAACTTTGACGCGAAATCAACATGTAGTACACATATTTATGAATATATGTATAAACACATGCTCGTGTAAAGTTTTAATTAATTTAAGCGTGCTTAATTCATTTAGTTATTCATTCAGACGACAAACAGTTCACGGCTAAAGTTGTATATGCATATTCCATCCAACAATTCGACACGTTCTCTGTATTCCGAGTGCTTACTTCCAAGATGAAAGTGAAATAGAATTCGTAGAATTTTCCTAAATCGATAAGTAATTTATAATACACACACACACACACACTCACACACACACACACACACAGATACACACAAATGTACCTCATTATAAAGAGCTACAATCATTCAAACATTTCGTTGTACGAACAACAAATTGACCCAAGGAAACCACTCAAATGTCTGCCAAAATCAAGCTCATTACAACTGACAGAATACATAGCAGCAGCCACTGTTAGAAAAACTCTCGACCGAAAAAAACACGTGGCGCTTTTCATGCTCTCTTTCTTTTATTTTATTTAATTTTTTTTTTTTTGTATTTTTTGCTGTTCAACAAAATCTCAAGCGTCTCTTTCTCTCTTTTGCTCTCGCTCAATTATGGTCAGCAAATAAAATGCCCATCAGCCAGGCAGAAAAAAGCAAAAACAGTGAGAAGTAATATGAGGAGGCTGCTACAACTGGAGACCAGTATAAATAACTGTACAACAACATACAAACAATGGACCTAAAACAGGCCTAAATCCAACTCCTAACTCCCAACTCAAACTCAAATTCTACTCAGGCCTCTAGTCTCTGAAAATGGGGGCAGCAAATATGGCCTGCAAATTTTCTTTTTCCCTAGCTTCTTTCACTCGTTTGCTTTGTGTGTGAGTGTGTATGCATGTGTGTGTGTGTGTATGTGTGTGTGTGTGTTTGGGTATTGTTAGGCATAGGTGTGGCTATAGGTGTGCGATGGATACCCCAGCGAGTGTTTGTTTGTGTGCTCTATGTAATTAATGTTTTCCGCTTCTGCAGGTTCCATAGCTGCTTTTGCTGCTCCTGCTGCAGGTGCTTTGGCAATTGCCAGGTTGACGGTCAGCCACAGATACACGACAAAGCCAGAGAGAGAAAGAGAAAGAAAGAGGAGAGAGTATGGCAGCGTAAAGTTTAAGCAAACAGGAAATTGTTATTGCTTTGTCGCCTTGAAAAAGATCCAATAGTTGCCACTGCATCAATTTAAACTCTCTTCGACTGCAATATACTCTATATTTTAATAAAATAAAATACGATATATATTAAAATATATATCTTAAAATTGTTTTATATTAAGCAATTTTAATGCTAGAACGTTCTTTTATGTCCAAAATTACTATACACAAACACTATACTGCTCCGAAGATGCATATCACGCAGAAAATAGTATTCTGCCCCAAAAATGCTACTCTCGTTTGGTCTACTCGCAATCAAGCAACTAGTCTGAGAATCTTAAACATAGTTGTAGTTTAAGTTTTCTCCTTATTCACTCTCACTATCGTGGCCTATGATGATGATGATGATTAGAAATGTAAAAC
>JBANCZ010002221.1:0-16725 GCA_037040025.1 Sphaerogastrella javana | reverse complement strand
ACTATACTGCCCCAAAAAACTAAACACAGGGTCCCTACTGTCGGGCCAGTCCCTACTGTTGGATATTTTTTTTTTTTAATTTACTGACTTATATCTATTCTGAAAATACTTGTTACTGTAATTGCTATTTTATTAAACGTTTAGAGCTTTTATTAGTCATGAAATTAGTTATCTGCTTTAGTTGATTGTAGTGTATTTATTTAGCATTTGCTGTCGGCTCGCTGTGCAATTTCGCCTGCAATTGTCAGCTCAATAATTTGATTTATGGCTCGATGGTTTGGTATTTGTAAACATTTTATGCATTTAGCGCTTAAAATTTATTGTTATTGGCAGCAGCATCAACAGCAACAGCAACAGCAACAACGACAACGACAACAGCATCAGCAACAGCAACAGCAACAGCAACAACATCGCTTACAAGCTCGATTACAACAAGAACAGCGAAATCAATGACAGACTGCAACTAGGCAATTGTCAACGTAACGCCTACACATAATTGTATTGATCAACAACTAAAATAACAGCAACAACATCAACAGTAACAACAACAACAACAACAACAACAACAACAACAACGACAACAGCAGCAACAACAACATTAACGGCAGCAACAATTTTAGCAACAGCAACAGCAAGAACAAACAAATATTACAACAGAGAGTTATATGCGCAACATAATGGTCAATAACCTTTTGACCAATAAATCAAATTTTGGCATTTGGTTTAACTATAAATTAAATACTATTACAGCAACAACATACACAACAGCAACAACAACAACAACAACAACAACAGCATCAACGAGAGCAACAACGAGTGCTGCTTTAGGCCTTGTTTTGTGGGCGCAGCTTTTAGACATAATCACAGGCCGAGGGCCAAGACCCAAGCATCGATAAACAAGAACGACAACAGTAACAACAACAACAACAATAACAACAACAACAACAAGAACAGCAACGAAAGCAACGACAACAACACCGATAGACATTGGCCATAAAAACCAACAACTAAAATAATCGCTCGTAAATGCCTAGTGACAATAAAATTGATGATAAACCAAATCAACAGAACAACAGCACAGAGGAAGCGACTGAGGGATAGTGATAGAGAGAGGCAAATAGAGAGTGCGACAAGAGAGAGAAGGAGAGACAGATGTGGTATATAGAAAGAGAAGAAGAGACAAGGAGCTGGCGAGCATCGAACACTGAACACAAAAATCACAAGCAAATCGAAACGAAATAATGCAAAACGAATTTGCGTTTGCCATGTCGTCTTTTAGGCTTCTAATGCTGTTAAGCAGTTGTTGTTAATACCCTGTAATGTGCAACGAATGGTGTGTCTTAAATATGTTTACAACATGCTAAAACAGGAAGTCATATTTGAAACAGTTTTCTTCAGATTTTTCTCAAGAAAAAATGCAAAATAAATCTTTTATTTTATGTATTTTCCGTTGCAGCTGTTTGAATCAATTAGAGGGTATTAGTGTTCCTACCAGTATTTAAGCTATAAAGCAGCGTCCAAGCTACCAATGTTGTAGTTGTTTTTGTTGTTGTTGTGTATAATGCTACTTGAACGTTAAATGAAATTAAGCTGACGTTCGGCTTGATTGGCTCTCTAGAGGCCAAAAGCAATGCCGCTTCACAATTGACTTTGTCTTTTTCACTTAATCATTTATAGTACCAACTGAAGTCGAATACACTCATGCAGTCACAGTCAATCGTTCGTTCAGTTGTTCCTTCAGTCGTTCGTTCAGTCATTCAGTCATTCAGTTAGCCCCCTAATCAAGCTGCTTCTAATGACACTGCAAGTTCTATAAGAGCCGCACTTGCCTCGCCTCTTGCCCCGCCCTGAATCGTGCGCTTTATACCAATTCCACATACAGCAAATCAACTGCAATTATGCTGCAAACTCAAAACTGTACTTAATTTTCAATTTTCAATGGTAATCAATTTTGTAATTGAACATTCGGTTAGAGATTTTCATAGATTCCACACAGGCACTGGAGGCTGTCAGTTTTTCCGAGTACTCGCATTGTCCCTCGAGTGGCCGCATCGAAAAGTTCGTTCCACTGAACAAATGGAATAACGAATACACCCAAAAAAAAAGTACACGTACTCAATACGGCAAAACGAATACCGACTGCTGTATGCTGAGAGCACTGGGTGTGGTGACAATGGTAGGAAGAGGGAGGGCAGGGATGGAGGCACTGCCGCCCAGCCTCGCTTTCCCTTTGCATCGCTGCATCTTCATTTAACAGTTTTGTGCTTTTAATTCTTATTTAAAATTGCATGCTCATCTCTTAAGTGGGTATGCTGCATTTAATTTTATTTATTCATTCTTTTTATATACTTTTCGTATATATTTTTTTTGTATATTTTTATTTTTTTGTCGTTCTTAAAAGCCAAGCGGCTTTGCTGTCGCTGTCGCTGTCTCTTTCTCAGTCTGCGTCTCCGGCGCTGTTCCATGGCTTGGACATTTTCCGCTCTCGATTTTACTACCCTGCAGGCATTGAGAATGGTTGCATCAGGGTATAATGAGTTTATTCAAATGAATGGCGTTGAAGGTGGCGTAGTACTTAAAGTATATGTTATATTCGTGTACAGCACAAATGCACGAGGTCTACAGCTTTCTTCCAATGTCTTTCAGCGTGTGTTTTATAAATGTTTTTTTGAATTCTTCCAAAAAATCAATAAACCATAGTTTTGGTTATCATAGTGCAATTCCTCCAATCAAATCTATTAAAATATTATTCTGTAAACGAAAAAAATTATTCATAACATTTACCTTACAAAAACAATGTTCTTCATTTGTGTTTGCATAACTACATTGTCATAGGCTACAGTGGAGTATGGTTAGGGTATTGTTCTGTGGTATTGGCGCGTTCGACTGGTGTGTTAGTGTTTTCTATTGTTGTGTGGCCTTTGGTCGATGAGGAAAATTCGCTACTATAGGTTTCCTCTCATTCGTCCCATTTGTCTACCCCACCTTACGACCCTGCGCCTCACTCTCTCTGCTCCTCTCTTTTTCTCTCTCTCTCTTTCTCACCTTTTGTCTTTCACTGTTTGTCTCTTTGTCTCTCAATCTCTGTATTTCTCTTTCACTCTTTGTGTACATCTCTGGCAGCGTGCAGCGACAACTGCAACGCCTGAATGCGCCCCAGGGCTATTATTTAATTATTTTGTCAATGTGTTTTTGTGTTGTTGTTTTATTATTGTTTTTTTTTTTTTGTTTTGTTTGACCTCAAAAATAAAAGAGTGGCTCTGCATTGGACAAGCTCTTGGCTTCATGTCGTATTTACTTGATATTTTATTTATTTCGTATTGATTTTCGAATGCTGCTTCGATTCGCTATGCTGTGATCTGCTTATTTCTAGTTTGGAAAACTTGAGCTATGTACTTGGCATTAATCGCCTGGCAAATCTGGCAGCAGCAGCATTGGTAGACTCTTAAGATCTCTTTTTGGCTGCTAAATTCTATTCAATAATAATAATATAATAATAATAAAAACAACTCACAATGAACGGCGCGAACATAAAGTTAATTATTGCCAAAGTCCAAAAACTCTTTTTCTTTGCTGTTGTCCAACTTTTTGTTCTCTTTTATACTCCGTTTTTTTTTTTAGTATAGTTTTTGTATTTTTCTATTTCATTTCATTTCGTTTCATTTGCCCAACCCATTCACATTGCCAACAAAAATCGCTTGACAAAGAAAGTTCGCGAATGATAATAGTAGACGTAGTAAAAAAAAAACATATAAATAATGTGCTAAGAAAAGCCGCTAACAAAGGCGCCCAGCCAAATGCGCTCTATGACGATCTATGTGTTTGTTTGTCCATCTGTCTGTCTGTCTATTTGTCCGTTCGTCCGTCTGTTCCGCTTGTCTGTCTCCACTGTCTGTCCCTGTCTGCTTCTCTCCGCTTTGCTATTGCACGTTGTGGTCGGTCCCGGCGTGCTGCACACAAAAAGCCAAAAGTGGAAAAAGTTTATTCTGGTCAAACTGCTTCCGTTTGCGGAATTGACCTAGAAAACATGAAATTAATAAAAAATCGCGCACAACGACAGTAACAACACCAACAACATCAACAACTATAGCAGCAGCAACAAATACGAGCAGATTCGGAATCCAATTCAGGCGACAACACGACATCGCAGCTTAAAGTGTCATCGGGCAATAACAAAGTAATCAAAAATACAAAAAGAGCGCAACAAAGTTTTCAAATTTCTACCGTAACGAAGTTTGCTTGCTCTTTGATGATTTTTAAATATTCTAATAATTTTCTTAATTTTTTTTACTATGCAGGTTAATGCTTAAAAAAAAAAATGTTGCTATAAAATAAATTATTGTTATCTTTGAATAGTTTTAGAATATTTTTGAACATTTTATTATCTAGTCTATAGATGATAATTATTGAAATTCAAAAGATGCAACAAAATCTCTCAAAAAAATTCTTTTTCCCATTAAAAATGAAAATATTCGAAATCTATATAATTTCATATTTAAATTTATTGAAATTGAACATCTTAATCTAGTTAAACGCTTAGTTGCCATAGAAGCTTTTCGGCGGCTTTTGTATAAGTTCTCTTTTGGGATTTCAGCTTTTATAATTAAATCTAAAAATAATAATAACAATAATACAAAATATTTAATACCCTAATGCGCTTTTTTCTTCGCCGTGGCGACACGGAAATTAAAAACAGATAAAAAAGTCATAGAGAGAAAAATGTTGAAAAATAGAAATAGCTACAAAACGAACGAACAACAACAAAGAGAAATGTGAAAGAAAAGAAATATAGTAAAAGATATAGAAAAAGAAATAACAATAACACAACGGAAAGAATCTAAACCGCACGAAAGCTGCCGGCTAAAAGCAGAAAAAATACAGAGACTAGTTTGCTGTGGTTGTTGTTGTTGTTGTTGTTACTGTCGTTGTTTATGTTGTTGTTGTTATTCTCATTGTTGCTGTTGTTGTGCCATTCTAGTCAAGTTTTGTCGCCAGCCTGCGAATTTTGTTACTGTTAAATAAATCTTCTTCAGTCGAGTTTTATGTCTTCATGCGGCTTTAATGAAGCCAGACCAAGCGACACGCCGCAACGTGCAGCAGCAATTCTGCTACAGTGGGGCAACCAGACGAACTGTGAAACTGGACTCTCTGTGGACAGTGGACAGTGGACACAGTGGATGGTGGACAGTGGACAGAAGGCATAGACGGGAACTTTTTGGTCTCAGGCTGTTGACATGCCGCGCATTTTTCGATTTGGCATTATGAAAATATTGATGTTGTTGTTCTTACTGTTGCTGTTGTAGATGTTGTTGTTGTTGTTGTTGTTGCTGTTGTTGTGACTGCTATTGTTGTTGTTGTGCAGAGAGTAAATGTGCGATGGCACAATGGCTCCGACCATGTAATTATGTTTTCATTTTAGCAACAAAACTCCAACTTAATAGGCAGCGGCATAGAACTACTTTCGTTTTGTTAAAACGCCGTGAGCCGCCGAGCTGCTGAAGTTTGATTTTGATGGAGCAGCACTTATAAAGCACTTTTCTTAATTCACACACACACACACACATACACATACATATATTTATAAAGACAGTCAGACAGATATAGGGAGAGAGAGAGAGAGACAGAGACACATTGCGTGTGGGCAGTGCCACCAAATAAAGATTCCAAACTCAAGTTGGCAGCCACATAAATTGTCAATATTGCCGTTTTGGCCTCTTTTGGTCGTTTTTGCCCGTTTGGCTGTTTTTGCTGTTGTTTTGTTGTTGTTGTTGTTTTCCACTTTGGCTCTGATTTGATTTTCTGTCACAGTGTATCTCTGTCTGACCACTGACACCGGACTTTTCCGTTTGGCTCAGTTTATGGCCAAACTGTATTTTTTTCGGCCAAAATGTCACTTTTTTTATTGTCTTTTTATGAGCACAGCGTGTCGCTTGGCCCTCACGGAGTTGTTAAACGTGCGTCGCTACTTTCGATTAACGAAAATTATTTCACTACATTAGTGTCTCAATGTCTATGTGTTAGTATGTGTGCCTGCGTGTGTATCTGTGTGTCCAGTGTTTGCCAAAAGAAAAAAAATTAGGATTTCATTTTTATTGAGATATATTTTCCTTTTTATGACAACCTTCTTATATGCACGGCTGCCGAATTGGCCAAGTTATCTAGTTGTTGTTCCTTTCTCTCTCTCTCTCTCTCTCTTTCTCTCTGTCTTTTTTTGGTTTTTATGTGGCTGGCAGCCATCACATTTGTGTATCGTTCCAGGTATTTGTATTCAGTTCTTACCTGTAGTTGGCATAAAATGGAATTGCATGCACAATTTATAGTACGGCAGTTGTTAGAAATTGCCAATTGAGAGCTCAGAATTTATATGGCTCTCGTTACGAAGTTCCTCCAATTAAAAAACTATAAACTTGAAATACTGCAGCTTATATTTATGTATTATATATATATAATATGATGTGGTATGATATGTATTAGTTCTGTTGCTCGAATTATATTAGAGTTTTCATTCTTTCTTACGAATATAGCAAAGTATTAATATTTTTATATCTTTTCATCAGATAAGTGTATTGGATAACCGAAATTCAAGCAACTGCAGTTGCACCTAGTACATTTTTCATCTTGTTACGATGTAAAAACTATAAACTTGAAATAAGGATGCTTATTTTTGTGTAGTATATATGTATATTATATGATGTGATACGATATATTTAAGTTCGCTTTTTCGTATTATAGAAACAGAGTTTTCATTCTCTCTTACAAATATAGCAAAGTTGTAATATTTTTGAATCTATTCTTTAGATAATAGTATAGGGTAGTGTATAGGGTAACCCAATGACAATCAACTGCAGTTGCACTTTGTGCACTTTGAATAGCGTCATTTAGCATAGTTTCGTTTTTATTTTTCTCAGTATTTACGCTGATTTTCCAAGTCAAATGCGCTGGGCATTTCAATTGCAGCTTTTGATAAATAGCCAGCAGAGCTGGGAGCGTGGGCTGTGAGCGCTTTCATCGCTCAGGCTGAGACGCAGGCAATACATTTGACGACCGTGGGTGAAAATAACCAAAAATGGCATACAGCTTTCGCCCATTTCTGTTCAAAATCCCCACACAAAAGCGCCAAAAAACCAAATACAGAAAAAGACTACGGAATACGAAGTGCGCTCATTGGAGTACCTGGCTGCGAGCCACGAAACTGAAAGAAGTCAAAAAAAAAAAAAACCAAACACTTTTCTAGCACAAGGTCAGCGCATAGTTCTCTTAACACACACACATAGTCACACACACAAACACACACACCCAGGCATACACACACATGCATACATAAGCAGGAACTCATGCTCATAACTAACATTCGCTTTTTGGAGCTTAGTTCCGTTGTGGGGCATTCTGCACCACTTTGGCTCTAGCACTGAGGCACTAACTGAGGCACTGACTGAGGCACTAACTGAGGCACTGACTGTGGCACTGCCTGCTCCAGCGACACAAATTACGTGTTTGACGCGTTTGTCATGCCCGTTTCAACTTGCCGCAGAGCCAAAGGCTTGAGCTCTGTGAGCTATGAGCTGTGAGTATAGCTTTGGCTGCAACTGTTAAAGCTGAAGTTGTTAGTCACTGAGTCGCGTTCATTATTTCACAAAACTGATGCATGCCACAGTCGCAGTCGCAGCGACTTCGGCTGAAGAGGGGACCAGGTGCATAGATTTCACGCCTCTGCTGCAGCTAATTTTACTTTCGGCAAAAGCAACAATTGGCGCAAAATAAACAAAACAAGAGGAGAAAAAAAGGCCAAATAAAAAATGACTAGAGTGTCTCTCTAATAGAGCCAGACACATGCGCATGCGCCTCACGTAGCCAGCCAGTCTGTCTGTCTTTTGTACATTGTGCCACTGTTCCACTGTTCCACAGTCCCACTGTACCTCGCTCCGTTTGCTCTGGACTGTCTGGGTCTTTTGTGAATTGTGGTTTGTGAACTTTCTGTGAAAGTTCTGTGTTGTTGTTGTCTCTGTCGTATAAATCTTGGAGCAAGAGTTACACATATTTTTCTTCGCATTGTCTGCCTTGATAGATATCATCTTTTGCTTTTCATTTTTCATATACATTTTTGTTTTTTGCTGTTCACTAGCTACTTAGCGCGACTTCTGTGGCAAGTTTCCCACATGATGGGCATTGTTCTGGCTGTAAATTACACTGATATCATAATAATCACTATCAAAATACAATTTAAATGCCATGCGCAATGTTCTCGCCTCCACTGTGGATTATCAAGGAAATCTCTATCCATAATGTTGCCATTTACTTAGTGTCATTTCAATTGTTTTGTTTTAGCTGTTAATTTGGCTGGTTTTTGGCGGGTTTCTGCTCGTCTTTTGAGCTGACTTTCACGATAATCAGCTGTAATTACAGCGATTGTAATTATATTAATAAAATTTCAAATTAATTATGCATTATTATTAAAATAAATAAATTGCGTGCATTCTTTAGGCCAATTACAGCATATTTGAAAGTCAAATGTTGGCTAGACTAACCTGCAACAGTATGTATCTGTGTGTGTGTGTGTGCGAGTGTGTGTATAGGAGTGTATATGAATTGTTGTTGTTGTCTATTTATATAGCTGTCATACATCTTTATGGGTAATTTGTATATTTTATAACATTTTTTTGGATTAATCCGCTACCTTCACGCATCTGCTGCTGCTGTAGATGTTGCTGCCGTAGATGTTGCTGCTGTAGATGTTGCTGCTGCTGGCATTCGCATAATGATAATGCCACATTATGAACGCGTTCGTCGTCGCATTAAAACAAACATAACAACTACGTGACTAATTATGTTGATATCAAACATGTTTTATTTTTATATATTTATATATTTTCTGCTTTATGCTATTAAAGCGACTCGCTTCTCTCTCGCCAAGTTTCTTGTGTGTGTTGTATCAGCTGTCTCTGTGTGTGTGTGAAAGAAAGTGAAATTAATGTTAAGTGCGCATATAACATGTTTGGTTTGTGTCTTCTTGTTTTTCTCTTTTTTTTTTTTGGAGGGAGCTTAACATAATTATTTTTGCCGAGGTTCTACAAATGCTGTGAAAACGTGTTTTGTATACTCATTAAAATAAATTAACAATCTGCTGTGAAAAGCGTTGTAGTAGTAGTAGTGGTAGTAGTAGTAGTAGTTAGTTATTAGCTCGTTAAACCTAACAGTAACAACATGATAAATGTTCTGCGCCGCCTAGAATTTAAGAGAAGAGCTTGTAGAGATGGTGGAGCTGGGAGAGTTGGGCTAACCCAAGTCAAGGTTCATTAAACCCACGTGTGTTTGGTCAAGCGCTTTCCATTTCTATATGTTAGAGCCTGACTGAGTTTACAGTTTATTGTTGTTGTCGTCGTCGTCGTTGTCATGTTGTTGGTGTAATTTTTTGGAACCCATTCAAATGAAAGTGATAAATTTTCGTTGGGTTGCTGATACGCAGTGAGAATTTTCAGCAGCAAAACAAACAGAAACGAAACAAAGCACATAAAAAATAGTTGCACGTAATTTAGTACACAAACAACCAACAAAACAGCAACAACAACAGCGACCACTACCTGAAAACCATAATAAAAATATATACACAAAAAAAAAAATGTGAAAAGTAGTGCCCTATGCAAATGCGTCGTGGGCCAAGTGCATGAGAAAAGTACAAAAACCCAAATTAGTTGACTGAATCCAAAGCAATGACAACTTATACAGAAACTAAAACTGAAACTGAAAGTGCGTATAATTAATTTCGCTTTTCATTGGCAGAAGCTCTGGGAATATGCTAAACATGATCTGAGATTCATAAGCTGATTTCCATTGAGGTGACAATGGGGCGTATGCGTAACAGCTCATCGATAGAATATGCTGGAAGTTGAAGACTAAAAATGAAAATACTCTAAAGCACGTGTTAAAAAATCACATATATTATGATACTGTCAGAGACAGTGGTAGCACAAATGCAAACAGAGACCCACACACACACACTCACATAAACACTCACATACATTCACATAGACCCACAACAATATCAACAAGCGTCCGAACAACTGATGTGCGGTTTTGGTTTCATGGCTTACGGTTTTGATTGCTGCCATCGCTCAATTGATTTTCCACTAATGCCATCGATTGCCACAGTCAAAATAAAAGTGAAATGCAAAGTATTAAAGCACACACTCACACACACAAACACTCGCTCTCATACACTCATACACAACCCACACGAACAACCGAAACTTAAACAACAAAATAAACAATTTGTCATGCTTTTGTATACCAAAAAAAAAAAAAAAAAAAAATATTACCAGCAATAGAAATAAATCAAATAGGCAAACGCATGCGAAATTGTAGCACAGCGCAAATAAGAATACACTCATTTTATAAATTGTATCAATTCCATTCATTTTGATTTCATTTGGCTGGCCAAAAGCATTCAAACATTAGCAATAGGATTAGTTTCGGGCTTTGCTTAATTTGGCCTATGCCAACTCTGAGGTCTTTGGTGGTTTGTGCATTTGGGCGAAAAGTGGAAATCAGCTTAAAAATATATAAAATATATGGTACATATATATTATATAAAGTATACTATAGTATGTATGTGCTCAGGATTTTAAAAATTCCAAGTGAAATTAAAAATAAATAAATGGCTTACCCAGAATTCGATTTGAAACCATAGCCAGCTGCTCGAAACGACACGAAATTCAAATAGTTTCAAATGGAAAAATTGCGGATAACAATCGCTTAATTTAGAAAGCTGCCAAAAATTGTTTGCAGATTGTTTAAATTTGATATGCCACACAAATTCGCATAAATCTTGCGCACTGACTCACCTTGAAGATGCCTTTTTTTTAGCAGTTGTGGCTGTGTGTGACGCCCACATATTTGCTGTCAGGTGGTGGGCGTGGTTTCGCGTTTAGTTGTACCGCTGCTGCTCTACCTCAAAGCACATAAATGTCAAATGCAGCAGTGGCAGCAGCAGGAGCGGCAGCAGCAGCAGTATAATAATTCATTTGACTGCAAAACCGACTGCATTTGATGTTCTACCCTCACCCACTCTTTCTCCCTATCTCTCTCTCTTTCTCTTTTTGTCTATCTCTCTCTAACTCTCTCGTTTGGCTGTTTGTTTTGCTTCCTGCTCCTTTACTCATTTCATGCTTTATGCATGGCTCTGCCACATTTATTCTTTAGTAATTTGCCGACTTTTAAACAATTCATTTGCATATTCTGTTGCAGTTTTGTTAATAATTTATGGCGCATACTATTTCATTAAACAGTATGCATTTTTTATACCATATATGCAGCCCCAAAAACATAAATGCCAAATAAATTTAGATATTAACAGTTCTGCACATTATGAATAATTAAATGCATTAGTTTGGCCATCAACCAGACTGAAATTATAATAAAACTTAATTTATTTTTTACGAAATGTAATACTCGTTGGAATTGTTGGCATTATATTTAATCAGATTCGAATTTAAGTTTCTCTCTGCATTTTTAACTTTATTTCATATTCAAATTGTAAGCATTTTAATTGTAAATATCATATAGAATTATAATATTTTCAAACTCTATTTAATTCTATAACTTAACTTACCTTTAGTTAATACAAAACAATTTTAAACTATTGCATTTTCCAAACAGTTTAAATAAATAACTAAACTACAAAATCTGTGGAATAGTAAATCGGAGCAAATCATTAGTTGAAGTTTTTTCTTCCGTTTATTTCACAATTTTTCATGTTGCACTTGAGTTGAACTCGTTGCTACCTGCAGGGACTTGGCCAGGCTAATTAGCGTTAGTCAACAATGGGAAAAACCGCAGAATACTAGCAGGCAGAAGTTGCAAGGCGGCGTGTGAAAAATTAACGCAATAAGTAGAAGAAGTATAGAAGAGAAATCTGTGCTAATTTGAAACTTGAAATCACAACTAATGAAGATTTAAGCTGCTGCATCTGCGGCAAATGAAATGTTTCTGTGTCTGTGGTTGGCTCCTGCTCCTGCTGCTGCTACTGCGAATCTCGAATGAAAACAAAACGCATGCAGCCCAAGGAGCAGCAGCAACAATGGAATTTAAGCAACAGAGGCAGCACCAGCAGCAGCAGTAGAAGGAGAAGAGCTCCTGTTCGTGGCAAATGCATTATTAATAAATGAAAATGCTGTGCGCGTGTAGATTGCAATTTATGCATGAGTGTGTGTGTGTGTGTTTGTATGTGTATTTGTGTGTGTGTATGTTTCAGTGAGCGTGCAGTTCATGGACAATAAGATGTCCTGCGAAACGCGCACACCACGCGGACAGCAGCTCACGCGTCTCCGTTCTTCCGGTGTGAATTAGCGTCGAGTGCCACATGCAATTTCCTGTTGTTGTAAATTTCACTAGTTACTGCAAAAGCAACAGCAACATCAGCAATACCAGCAGCAGCAGCAGCAGCAGCAGCAACATCAGCAACATCAACAGCAACAGCAATCTCTGCTTCTACTGTCTTTAATTGGTGAATGTGGCGCATGGTTTTATGGCTCGATGCTTTAAATTGAACTGAACACATTGCTGCAGCACTTAGTACACACACTTAGACACACTCTAAAGCACACATTTGCACACTCACACACAGGCACACACTCACACACACACACACATAAACACATACACTTATCGCCTGTGTTGGCCAAGTTTTAGTGTGCAGTGTTGATGCCTGTGTGTGCATCGGCGCATCAGCATTCAATTTGCTTGAGTTTTTAGCAACAGCAAAAAGCAGCAGCAGCAACTGAAACAGCAGTAGGAGTAGCAGCAGTAGCAAGTGAAACGGCAGCAGTAGCAGCAGTTAGAGCTGCACAAAGCTCAACTAGCTGCGGAAATTTGCTCAGTTACTTTTGTGCAATCCCCAAATCCCAGTTCAATTTTATCTATGTATCTATCTGCAACTACTTGGCAAATAGCAGCGGCTGCAAGCTCAGTATTCTCTATCTCCTTCTACCCGTCTCCGTCTCTCTCTCCCACACTCTCCCTCAATCTTTCTTCTTCTCTCTCGGCATCTCTCATATATCTTTGTGTAAACGTACGTAACTGTTGCTGTTGCTTTTGCTGTGCATGCGTAGCTGTAGCTATATATCCGTATCTGTATCCACTAACTATATATCTATAGCTCTATCTGTATCTGTATCGGTATGTGTATCTGTATGTGTGATTGTGTGCCAGCTTCAATGAAATTGTTGACGTAAATGGACAACAAAGCCCGGCACTCGGCTGCATTTTTCTGCTTTGCACTGCCAATGGCATGCTATGCTTTTTGTTCCCCCCATTCCCGCCCATCGATGCCTTTGGCCACCCCCACAGTTCCCATCTCCCATCGGCCCCCTGTCTTTGTATCTCTCTTGTAACTGCTGCTGTTTGGTGCTGCTTGAGCATTTACTGCACTTGCAGCAGCGCAAAAATGCATGCTTCGTTTAATGGGAAGCGAGAACTGAAAATTCATGTTTATTGCATTTCACATGCAATAGCAAATAAATGCCGACCTCTGTGATTGTACAAAACTACAGACAGTTATACAAATACTTTGCCATGAATATGCCTGGATGGCAAACTGTTTTATTTTTTTACTCTACGCTCAATTCAAAAGCCTGCCCAGAGTTTGCTTAATTTTTGTTTTAAATATTTTTTTGAGCTGACTCAAATGACCACAAAGCCGCAGCAGCAGCTGCTCTGATGCCTTGGAAAAGAGTACCTTTGCTTGGGCAAACAAACTTGATTGGCTGCTGCTGCTGCTGCTGCTGCTGCTGAAGGTGAGTTCAGCATCTACTTCTATGTAGTGCATGTAATTAGTGCATGCTATATATGCTATATATACAATTCAGTGTGTACAGTCCATTTGCATGTTTGCTGCGCCTTTTGTTTGTCCCTGATTGAAGCTCCTTTCACAGATTTTCTCCCTTTTTTTATTTAGTTATGCGCTGCTGTGACCAGACCACAGGCAGAGGCAGAATCTTGCCAGCCTACCAGTCGTATACGCAATGCCTGTCAATTAAGCAACGTTTCTGTCTATCTCTCGCTCGCTCTCTCTTTCTCTCTCTCTCTCCCATACTCTCTATCTTTCTGGTTCTACTCCATGGGCTGGCTTGTGGCAAGTGTCTAATGCAGCTGCAGCTCAGTGGCAAATCGATTCGTGTATGCCGTGTTCTTTATCCGGTAAGCAATTTGCTCAGTTACATGCTATCAGCATTGCCTTTTTCCATCAAACTAAATTTCCTTGCCACTGATCATCATCATCGTCATCATCATCATCATCATCATCATCAACAGCATTATTATCATCATCGTCAGCATTTTCAACTCCATCATCGTCATTTCTTTTTCCTTTTAATGCACACATCGAATGCACAAACACATTCACACGCACACTCATACATATTTTCAGGCCATCTCCAGAGACACAAAAATGATTCACAAAGTGAACATTTCTCGCACAGTTTGCTTTATATACAGTCACTCACAGTCACAGTCATACTTACATTCGCACTCACTCACTCGCACTCACTCACTCTGTATTCGTACTACTGCACACGATAATAAGACGCCTTTTGTGTGCCGCCAGTGAATTTATATTTACCATTCGCTGCATTTTTCACCAGTCTACACTTCACAATCATATCTCTCTCTCATGTATATGTAGTTTGAATTCGACTTTGTATTTGCCTTTCTTTTTTTCGGAGACTTTTTGTTCTAGTAGCAAAATTCGAGTGCAATTGAAGCAGTGGCTCTTGCTATATGTCATCTTAATGAAAGAGAAATCACTGAAGATTTGCAGCAATTCTGCATTATTATTATTATAAAATTATTATTAATCCATCCTTAGAGCTTTTTCCAATAAATTCTGAATTTTCAGTTTCCTCTTCAAATTAAATAAAATATTATGATTCTATGAAAAGTACATAATTATTTTTTGTATACAATATTTAATTAATTTAATATATCATTATTGAAAATGTGTACTCATATAAGAAGTCGCATTTGTATGGTATATATTGCATCGAAGTATTATTGATGAACGTCTGTGCGTTACTCATTTGATCAAAAGGATGCACGCTCTGGAGTATGCGGTTAATGAATATGCAATTGCGAATGAAGGGCGCGAAGAACGAATGCTGAATGTTAACTTTTAATAATTTAAGCAAGGAATATTGAAGCCGGAATTACGCATTGCGTTTTCCATTTCCTTTTGCACGAAAAGGAAACGAAGAAATGACAGCAGCAGTAAGCAATAAAAAACATTTTTTCATAGAGTTTGTATATATATACACACGCTTATATCATAGTTTTGATAAAGGATGTGTGAGTTAAAGGATCGAGCAGTGAGTGACTCCTTTCTATCAGCTGTGCACACCTCGAAGACAATTAAAAATGGACTGAATGACTGTAGATTGTTATCGAGCTCCGACTAAGAGCATCGTAAAATATGACATTGAGCGAATTGTTAACATGGGAATTTCGTTTAGATATGGAAATGAACTATTCTCATTTGATGTGCTGTAGCGCCATTAAATAGCTCCACGGTTTATGTATTCTAATACAACATTTTATGACCTGGTTGGCCTGGTATTAAAATGGGTTTAATCTCAGTGTCAAACCGAAACTCTTGAACGTCAGACGTATTTCTTCAGTGGAAATGGAAAAGCAAATTGGAAAAGCTAACAGCCAACAGCTTAGCTCAGTTAACAGCAGTTATTTCGAAATTTTAGATAGAAATTGTTGAATTTGGTGCATAGTTTTAAACCTTGCGCTTTTATTTGCTTCAGCATAAGCTATGGCATTTGTTAGCTAATAATAGAATGACAGACAAATAAAGGCAATCAGCTTTGTAGACGGAAAGATAAAAAGACAGACATGGAAGAGAAGAGAGATAGAAGTAGAGAAACATAGAGAGATAGAGATAGAATAAAAGCAATGCAGTTGGCTGCTGCTCAAACGCAGATAAATTCATTCAATGCCAAGAAATAACTCAATAAAGGACAACGCTCAAATGACAAGAACTTGGCAAACTTTAAGATATCTATATCTATATATAAATGTCCTTAGATTTCCAAGACAATAAATTAACAGCCAAGCAGAAGACAACACAACGAGTAAAAGCTTCAGACAGACAGAGCAAATGAGCAGCGACAATCGAAAGCGCACTCTAGGAATTTCATTTTGCGTCTCGTTCCCATTAAAGAAAACACTCAAAGTGCATGCAACACACAAATCGCTAAAATCGCTTACAGATTCGAGAGCAAATGCTGCGCGTTAATCCAATCGACTTGAACAAGCAAATAAATTTGAAGCTGCAAAAATAAAAGCGCTGAAAAGAAGCGAATGCATTCAGGTCCCAGTATTCGCAGCGAGTCATCCAACATCTGTCGTCTGTCCTCTGACCTCCGTCTTCTGGCGACTGTCGACCGTCGAGTGAGCAGTTAAAAGTCAAATAGCGCACACAAGAGCCATAACAATGCGCTCAACATTAACAACAACAGCAACAACAACAACAACAACAGCAGCAGCAGCAACAGCAATAGCAACATTGACAACAACATCAAGAGTCCAAGCTCCGTGCAGCTGGCATTTACCAACACTGGTTAGTGCTTTTGGGCCGTTTGGGGACATTACACAAAATCGCTTGTAATCAATCAGCGGCAAATTAAATTTCCAAGCGCCAGCGCAGATTAAGTATGAAATTGTGTGCCCGCA
>JBANCZ010002220.1:0-16733 GCA_037040025.1 Sphaerogastrella javana | reverse complement strand
GCATTACTCAATACGCAAATCACTTAGAAGCGCAAAGATTTTCTTCGCTTCCAACAACGGCCAAATGAAAATGGAAATGCATTTGAATCATATTTAAAACGTAATGAGATTTTCTCCCTTTTCCCCTGAGCACCCTTTCTATACTAGCTTATGCTTCGAAAGATTAAAACAATTATTTTATGTGAAATTATTTTTAAATGTATTTTCTCTAGTCCAGTGCGTCCTGGCGATTTCTTTTATAATTTTCTACAATTAACTCATGAGCTCTTTCAAACTTCTGTTTATGTTTTAGCTAATTTATTTAATTTATTATAAATTATATATATTTTCAATATAATGCGTTGTTCATATGTAAAAACAAGGAATTCAATAAATTGAATAAAAATTTAATCTTATCTAATTATTTGCAATGCTCTACTTTATAACAAATTGAAACATCCAACAGTAGGGCGGTGCCTGACAGAAGGAGCCCTTATAGTACTTTCGGTACTGTGTAGTACTTTTGGGGTAGTATAGTAATTCTGGGGAAGAAAAGAATTTTCGGTTCGTAGGCAAAACATCTATCATCGTGCCAAATATGAATGCTGCAGCTCTTATAATTTCCGAAATCTAGATGTTCATACAGACGGGCAGACAGATTGACGGGCATGGCTCAATCGACTTGGCTTCTCTTCCTGGTCTAGAACATATATACATATATCTGCCACAACTCCTGCTGCCTGTTATACACAAACCTACTTTGCACAAAGTTGCGACGATCCGGATAGCGGCCAAATTCTTCAACATTAGCCTAATCTGTGCGCATGCCCCAACCGAAGCAAAAGACGATGCGACCAAGGATGCCTTCTATGCGTAGCTCGACCGAGTATACGGCCGCTGCCCATCCCACGACATTAAAATTCTTGGAGATTTTAAGACTAATAGGCTTCGCTGCAGCGCACAACATGGTGGTACGCAGTACTGGATTCCGCCATTTGGATATACACAAGGCAACCTGGCTGTCCCCGGATCGGCTGACTCGAAACCAGATTGACCACATTGCAATCGATGCAAGGTATGAATCGAGTGTGCTAGATGTGCGGTCCTGTCGGGGACCAAACATTGACTCTGACCACTACCTTGTAGTTGCAAAGGTTCGCACTAGGCTATGTGTGTCAAAGACTGCATGTCGAAGTGGGTCGAGGAAGCTAGACTTAGGACGGTTAACGGCCCAGGACATAAAGGATGCCTTTCGTGCTAGACTCTCTATTCTATTAAGCCACCCCTCTCGGATGCCTGAAAACCTCAGTGATATGTGGGCGCACACATCTCACTCCATGCGAGTTTCGGCAGACGATGTAATTGGATTTCGGCGCACACCAACAATAAATCCATGGTACGATCTGGAGTGTCGGGATGCAACAGCTTCAAAGACGCTGCTTATAGAAAAACACTGCAAGCTGGAGCTACCCGATCTGTGGCTGAGACATATCGGGAGAGGAGACGGAAAGAGCACCGCCTTTTGAAGCTTAAGAAGCGGATCCATGAAAGGCGTGAGCTAGAGAGCATAGAGTCTTGTAGGAGCAGGAACGACGCTCGAGAATTCTACCAGAGGGTTAAGCGTCTTGCCCGAGGCTACACGAATGGAGCGTCTACCTGTCGTGACGATGACCGAAACCTGGTCGCAGACACGGAGACTGTACTGAAGTTATGGAGGGATCATTTCTCGAGGCTGCTGTCGTTAGATGATCCACTAACCCCAATCGATGACGATAACATCGACGTATCGATTCCGTGCCACGTAGAAGTCGAAGTCGCAATCCAGCGACTTAAAAACAATAAAGCGCCAGGTATTAACGGCCTATCAGTTGAATTGTTTAAGACTGGGGAAGATGAGTTGGTAGGGTGCATGCACCGGCTCATATCCAAGACGTGGCTTACGGAAAGCATGCCTGACGATTGGAACATCAGTCTGATCTGTCCTGTCCTTAAGAAGGGTGATGCCACATTGCGCACCAACTACCGTGGCATCAGCCTTCCTCCCGTCGCATATAAGGTCCTTACGAACGTACTGTGCGAAAGGCTGAAACCGTATTCTGAAGCGCTGATTTGACCTTATCAGTGCGGTTTCCGCCCTGGTAAATCCACTATGGACTAGATTTTCGCACTACGTCAAATCCAGGAGAAATCTTTTGAAGGCCAAATTGACACACATCATCTTTTTGTCGATTATAAAGCTGCTTTCGATAGCCCACGGCGAGGTTGCCTATTCATAGCTATGTCTGAGCTTGGTATTCCTGAAAAGCTAATCCGGCTTTATAGAATGACATTGAGCAATACCAGGACCGTTCCCAAACCTTTAATACCAGGCTTGGTCTCAGACAAGGCGACTCGCTCTCCTGCATAATCTTCAATCTACTCATGGAGAGTATATTGAGGAAGGCTGGTGTTCATCGGACGGGCACAATCCTAACAAACAGATGTGTCCAGCTACATGGTTATGCTGATGATATAGACATCATTGGCCGTACCAAGCGTGATGTAACCGCCGCCTTTGGAGCTATCGAAAGGGAGTCGGCTAAAGTTGGTCTCGCAGTCAACATAGATAAAACGAAGTTTATGGTGTACTCGAGCATATAAAAAAAAATATATTCATTTCTTGTCTTCAAGACCTCAACGCAATAGAAATTTGCGTTCGTCGTAAATCTAATCTAGTCAACTTATAAAAGTTCCTTGTACACCAACAAGGATCTACCATATGCAAATTTATATAATTTTTATCAAGTCAACCTTACGATTAAAAAGCAAATAGCGAGTAATGCAGTCACACACAAACAACGCTGCTTGTCGTATGTTAGGGGGTTTTCAATATCTGATTACACTTGTATTCTATATGTAGACCCTGTGTACTTCATAAACAAACTGTGTGTGAGAAAATTATGTCATATTCATTAACAATGAGACGATATCGTCGATATCGATAATCGATAAAAATAGTTGGGTAATGTAATTTTAGTTATATGTTCCAAAAGCACAAAATTCTAGCATAAAAATTGAGCATTCTAAGGCCATGTTAAATTACCAGGTATCCACCAATGCGTGGTCGGGGATAGGTATCCGCAATTTGATTGTGCCAGTAGGTTTCCAATGAAATTTAACTCATTCAAAAAGTGTTGAAAAATCGATTTAAGAGTTTTTAAATCAGAAATGGAGAGTGCAACAATTGTCTCTAATTTTACAATTTATTTTAATATAAAATTACAAAACTTCAATTTTATTATTATAACTTACTAACGACGAGAACGAAAATGCGTGCGACGATGATAATGTGTATATAGCGAGTGATCTAACCTACGACTAACTTATGACTAGCGCGGCAGGTCGGGACGAATTCGGTCAGCTGTCGATTTACTAAGCGCTCTTCGCTCCTACCTGCTTTACTTCTAAGCTTAAACTCCACCCTCTCTCTCTCTCTCTACTTAGCTCTACTATTAATTTAATCTTAATCTAAACCGCCAAGTGTGCAAACAAATGTAGATGTATAATGTAAATATAGATATATGTACAAAAACAGGACTTTGTACCTTTAAAACTGCACTTGTTACTCCTATTTTTAGTTGTAATGGATCCACAGTGGGGCAATGGAGACAGGTATCCAACGTTCTAGTTTTAAAATTATGTCGATTTTCCATTTTAGGCTTACCGATTGCGGGGACTGTAAGCAGAAATTCAAGATGTATAAAAAACATCTGGGTCAGCGTAGGCACTTCATATACCATCGTGCCAAATATGAATACAGCAGCTTTTATGGTTTTCGAAATTTAGGTGTTCATACGGGCGGCAAGGCGGAATGACAGACAGACAGATGGACATGGATCAAGAATAAATATATATGTTTTGGGGTCTGCAATGGCTCCTTCAGTCTGTTATGCACTAATCGACATTGCGGAAAGTTAATAGACCTTTTTGTGTTTCTTAAACATTCAATCATTTTATCGATTACTGATTAACGATTTCGAATGTAATATCGGAATCAATTATAAAAATCGATTACCGATGTTACTTAATAACACTGAAAGTACTATACTGCACCATGTTACACCGGAAATACTAGACTGCTCCAAAAATACTATTCGGTGCTGAAAATTCTAAATACCCTACAAATTAGCCAACTCTCGGGCACTGTCCCGTGGACGTTTTCAGTAAGTTTTGTGTTAGATATGTATATTTTATTTAATGTTTATCTTTGGTAATTGGCACAACAGTATAATACATAAAAATCAACTAAAGTTATACAATAATAGCAACAATAAATTAAATCTTGATATGATCAACACAATCGATATTTGTGCGGCTTTTCAGGATATGTGCCAAAACAATGGCATTAGGTAATAATAGAGCCCATTGATAGCGGCGGGAGGGGCCATTGATAGACAATTACAAATATTATATACGTATATTATTATATTCTGTTCATAGGTAAGGGCGTATGTATATTATGTATGCTTAATTACACAATAAAGACCGTCGATCCAAGACGCCACGCTTTTGGTGTGAGCTTTGTAGGGTTGTAAATGTGTTTGAGAAAAAAGAATTGTATAAATTAGTCATTTTGACACCGGTAGACAATTCCAAAAGAAACGCACACGACATCAATGTATCAATTACATAATGAACACAATTATGCTGCAGATCAACTTGACTCAATATTCACGTACATTGATGTATGATATGTGGCACGTTGCGCTGGGGACATATTCAAATTGCCCTGGTGCTTGCGGTCGTAGGCCAACACAGCGCCAGTAGCCAAAAGAGAAACTGCAAAGGAAACAGAAATAGTTATCTTCAGTTATAATAATACGTATTATTAACTTACTTAAAAGGAAAAGCATAAACACAATCTGTAACCAGAAGTGGCTGCCGTTGCTGCTGTCCACGATCATGCCAGCGATAATAGTCACCACAGCCAGGCCCAAGTTTTGCACAGCTTGGCAGCTGCGAAACAGACGTAATTAATAACATTTATATGCACAGGGTATGGTATTAAGTTCAACAGCCTTAATATGTTATTCAGGTCTTCATAATTTGATACGTATACGAATAGTTTACGGAACAAACGTTTGTATTAAATCTACGCATTACGGTAAAGTCTGCCATAATTGGGGACTCTCTAAGTGGTACATTGTTGTTTCGTTGACAAGAAGAATTCCTATATCTTTACAGATCCCATTCTAAGTATCATATAGAGAATAATGGTTGTTAGATAAAAAAAAAACACTTACAAGCCATAAGCAGTTCCCAGCTGATACTCGGGCACTATTAGTGCAACCAAAGGCCATAGAGCAGCGGCCAGCATGGAGTAGGACATCCCCATAATAGTCATTCCAATGTATGGATTCAGTTGCGTAAATGTGAGTAGAATATGCGCCACAAGCGTTGCAACCGTGGCGACAAACACCCAAGTGACATTTCGCCCCACTTTATCGGTAATAAAACCAAATAGAGGCGATGCTATGGCCGAGATCAAATACACAATCGAATTAACATTGTTTGCCTGATTGGGAGTCATATGAAAATTTGACACGAAGAAGGCCTGGCCCAGTGCTATAAACGGAAATATAGCCACATAGTATGCCACACAAACTACCGATACCATCCAAAAATCCATATGGAATGACATGATATCGCTCAGCTTCGCTATTTCACCGCCAGGATTTAGAATGCGCTTCAGTATGCGTTCCGCGCGTTTGTCCATCCATCCTAAAAAGAAAATCGAGTTACCATACAGAACAGAATCACACTCCACTATGTTCTATAAACATACCCAATATTAGAGTGCACAACATCGATAAAACGCAGGTGCTCGATGCCAGGAAGAGTGTTACGCCTAGGCCAATGTGACCAGAATAGGTTTTCGACACATAGCTGTAGAGTGGTTGCATTATCCAAAAGTTAACGGTGCTACCGAAACGTGCCACCGACAACTGCAAACCAAAAACCATGTTCAATTCTTTGCCCTTGAACCACAGCACGGCATAGCTGTTCTGTGCCACGGCCAAGGATTCAGCTCCGATGCCAAATATGAAGCGGCCGACTATCATTAACCAAAATTCGCCCAATAATCCACCAGCGGCAAAGACCAATTGGCCTACTAGCACAATAAGCATATAGATAATGGTGCCCAGACGAATGCCAAAGACACGATCGATCAGAAAGCCACCGATAAAGCAGAGTATGATATTTGGCCACGAATATATGGAATAGATCAACGTAAACTCTGTGGCATTCAGGTTCAATTCCGTTTGAAATACATCTTGCAATGCTCCCGGATTATCATAACAAAAATAGGAACCTGTCGATTACAATCAATCAGTACATTTGCCACCATATTCCGCTCATGCCGTATACTTACCAAAACCCATTAGGCACATAAATACCAGAGCCAAAAAACGATGCGGTGCACTGTCTGGATCACAGCAGCTCGTATCCTTGGGCAACGACAATCCCGTATCGCGAGTACTACGTCTACGCACAACGGGCTTAGCCTCGTCATCCCCACTGCTGCTGCTGCAAGCATCCACAATGGGCTGGCGTTCCTCTCGGTACATATTGTTTGTAGTGTAGTGTAACAGGAATCGACTGGAATGGAATGGTGATTTGTGCCTTTGCTTTGGCTGCGGATGTTGCTGTATGTGTTTGCTTCGATTTACTTTGATTGACTTGACCTCTTGTAGACTGTGTGTTGGTGTTGAGGTTGTTGATGCAGTTCAGGTCCGGATTGGGGTCGGGTTCGGGGTCGGTTTTGGCACCTTTTCGCAGCCAGCTGGCGCCGCCCTCTATTGTTGTTGCTTATCACTGGCCCACATCATTTGCAACTGCTTTTGTTGTTGTTGTTGTTGCTATTGATTATTTCACTGCAATTGCAGGCGTATTATCTTGAGGCAAGTGAATAGATTTGAATTGAAATTCAATTGTCACGCTGCAATTAAATACGGTGAAAAATGTATTATTATTTTTACTTAGTGTTATTACCTTTCTATTATTATTATTAATGTATGGAAACTTAAAAATGTAAGCGTAAGAGGGTGATGTGATGAGAAGTTCTAAATCTAGCAGTCTTATGTAAATTGATCAAAGATCTTGTCAGTTTGGTCGAACAAAGAGTGAATGCGCTTCTGATCAGTTAAATGCATGGAGTGTAGGCGGCCTTACCCAAGCATTAAGTGACAGAGCACCTGGCTTAAAATTTGAAATTTGAAAAGTCTACTCAGTTATTTGCGTATTGGAAGTCGGGTAATACATGCTGATACATACTATGTAAACATGACATACACACATATGCTTCGATATAGAGCCATGCACGTACATACATATATATGTATGCATGTGCGTATGTAGGTACATATGTCGATATAGAGCGACACGTAGAATACGTTTTATCAAAGTTAAATACGCACGTCACACAATAATTAATCAGAGTTCTTTAAATGCTGCTGATTGAGTTTGTTTTAAATTTATAGTAAGGCGCGCGCGCGCCCACATGATTCAAACGCAGAGCTAAATGGCACTGATAACAACCATTATCATTGTTTTTGTTATTGTTTCATTTAAAAACACATACAATTTGGTTGGTGCATGTAAACATGCAAAGCAAATGCAAGGATGTTCAACAAGTAAAATCCGATTCCGCGGCAGAGTCTCCACACACGGACACTCGGACGAGCACCTACCTGTTTTCCGCAAGCGGAAAAACTGAACTGATATATGTACGTGTGGTTCTTTGCTGTAATAAACGAATCTGCGAACTAGTTCGATTCAGTTCTCGTTCAACTATCGATAGCTTAATATCGATACGTGTGCTTTCCTTATTTTACAATTTAAACTGCGTGACGATAGCTGTTAACTTTACTTATATTTTTATAAAAATTAATTTTTTGTATTTTAAAGAATCTTAAAAAAAATAAAATAAAAAACAATTTTTCCACTGTTGATGATATCGATAAATGTGTCCGCACCAACCCTAAAACAAACAATGCATTGTTATCAAACGTACTAGTGTACAACTCTTGGTGCGTTCCAGACTCAAAATATACAATTCATCATAATATTTGAACGGCATGTCAAAGGTTAAATGTGATGGAGTCCGTGAATTGTAAAATTGGTTTTATTGTTACAAATAGGTAAATACGCGCCATTTATATAACCTGCGACACGGATTGTGACGTTATTGACGTACTCGTATTCATCGTGTAAACTTTTATT
This sequence comes from Sphaerogastrella javana, assembly GCA_037040025.1. Classification (NCBI taxonomy): domain Eukaryota; kingdom Metazoa; phylum Arthropoda; class Insecta; order Diptera; family Drosophilidae; genus Sphaerogastrella; species Sphaerogastrella javana. The sequence continues at coordinate 8,492 of JBANCZ010002220.1, read as the reverse complement.
TTGTTACAATGAAACAATGTCATCGTAACAGCGAATTTTAATACGGAAACAAACCCATTTCTAACATCACTGCAAAACTGTGCATCTATTTTTGTAATGCCAACCATAACAACAAGGAGCCCAACAATTCTGCATTCCACAGGCTAAGCTACAGCTGCTGCAACGCGTAAACAGACTGGGAGACAGAAGGACAAATGACAAATGAGATGGCTGCCGTAAAGGTTGTGAATATACATTTTGTACATATCATATTTTTACTTTAAATGCGCCGTAAATTTACATTTGATTTCTTTTGTTTTGTTTTGTTTTTTTGTTTATCATTACTGTACGTTGTTCAGAATATAGCTCTGGGAGTTCTATACGGACTGTGGGACAGCATTCGCGGCATGACATTGGTGCTGCACATAGACAACGAGGTGGCACGTCAGAATGCCGAACTAGAGACGATGCGTCAATTGCGTCGAATGGACAGAGAACACTATGGGCAGGGCCAGGGCCAACGTTCGCCCTCGCCAGTGCCCAGCTCGGCGGCAGCAATGATACGCGATGAGTACTCAAGGCGAGCGGAGATCAATTCGGATGAACGCACGTTGCAGAACATGCTGAAGAAAAAAACCGCACAGGACGCACTGCCTCGAACGTATGTATATACTTGCCATATATTGTTTGTTAAACTGGGGTGATCAGGCGCGTCGAATTGTTATATTTACTGTGAATTGAATTACAATTGCATGAACTTTACACGAAATGCAAACGTTGCTTGAAAGCCCTAAATATATATTACATATATTATATATATAACGTAATATAATGGATAACGTGGCACTAATTCATATTACTACCCTTTTGTTTACAGTGAAAAAAAAATTGCAAAGAAATTGGTCAAATGCTGTGTACTAAATGGAGGCTTCACGTGGCTTAGCATTGTGCTCTTTGAGAATCTGCTGCTCCCCACACTGAAGTTTTGCCTGACGGTGTTCTATGTAGCACAGTCCGATACACTGCCGCTTGTATGGAGTTGGCTGCATCCGATATTGTCGCTGCTGTTCGGCATGATGTGGGTGCTGCCAATATTTATGCTCTCCAAGATAGTCAGCTCGCTGTGGTTTGCCGATATTGCTAATGCAGCGTATCGCGTGCGCAAGGGACGGCCCCAATTGATACCCAGCATAAGCAAATTGGTTGCGGATTTTCTATTCAGTTTGGTTGTTCAAATGCTCTTTCTGGTGCAGAGTATGCTGGTAAATTTGGTGCCAGTCAAGTATGTAGGCTCCACACTGTGCTTTGTACATTTGTGCCTCCTGTATTCTCTATATTCATTTGAATACAAATGGTTCAACATGGGCTGGGAGTTACACAATCGCCTCACCTACATCGAAAAGAATTGGCCGTATTTCTTTGGTTTTGGCATTCCACTGACGGTTCTGACAAATATGAGCAGCTCAGTGATTGTTAGCAGCTGCATATTCTCCATATTCTTTCCGCTTTTTATACTGAGCGGCAACGAGGCTAAGCCTATTGTAGATACCACGTAAGTAATTCCTTATTCATTATTCATAGTTACGATATTATCAAAATGCTTTGCTTTTATCTGCATGTACATACAGCGATTTTTCCCTTCGTCTGTTTTCCCCTGTGGTTTTTATATCAAACTTGTGCTTCGGCGGGAATCCCTGGAGCAAAACCAATCGCCTTCTTGCCGAGCAGCGTAAACAGCTTGTAGAGCAGCAACGGCAGCGACGTATGCAGCGGGAGGAGGCGCTGCTCAAGCAAAAGAAACAGCAGCATATCCTACATCAGCGTGACCATTCACACTCACGCTCCCAGACGCCACAAAATATGACACAGCAGGGACAGCGGCAGTATCGTTATGCCCAGCCGCCGGCGTTTGATGCAACTCGGGTGCGAGACTCGTCTGCGTCATCGACGCACAGCTCAAATGCAGCCATGCCCATCAGTTATAAGCCGCCACCCTATTTTGGTGGTGGTGCTGGTGCTGGAATGCGGAGCAATAGCCCCCTGGTGCCCACGCAAGTGCCTGGTGCACCACGCGCTCCTGTCGCCGTAAAGCAAGAGACGGGCCCAGATGACTGGAATTTGTGAGATTTTAATGCATACATACATATATACACATACGATTTAGATTTTATAGAACTACCTATAGACGTAAGATTCACATGTATATGTATGTATATATAGATCAGTGTTAAGACTATGCCTAAGAATAACAATACCCGCTAGTCGGTAATCAGTAATCAGTAATCAGTAGGTAATCAATAGCTGACAGCGATGTCCACAACTAATACGTATAGCTATCTATGTAATGCTTGTTATGTTAATGTAACCTTAAGTCCGTCTATATTTCGGATTTCGGATTTCAGCTTGTATTTTTACACAAGATTGCGACATCATTGATCTTATTCAATGTCGACGTGCAAATTACAATTGTAACTAAGGAAAAAAAAAAACTTAAAATGCGTAATTAAAATTTTTGTATTTTTGTCAATAATTTGTTCTTGTTTTGACACTTACAGAAATGCAGCTTAAATGAAAAAAAAATTGTATTTATTTTGTATTTTGCTAAATTATTGTTGTTTTTACATATAAGAAGACAACCCAGTTCGTAAGGTATTTGATGCAGTAGTGGGCGGACAACGAAGGAGAGGAAGACCCCGGATTCGGTGGCGAGACTAGCTGACTTAAGCCCTGCCAGCACTTGGTGTCGTCAACTGGAGAAGACCCGCCCAGGAGAGGGACGCGTGGAGGATCGTCGTATATCAGACTATGACCCGATAAGGTTGTCTAGTGCCAATATATTTACATATAACTGTGACATGGTTATATTGTAATTATGATATTTACTCTGATCCAACTTTCCCTGTCTGTATTTTCGTGATTAATGCCATGATGGCATGATGTAAAATGACGACTTGGTATGTCCATCATTTCGGACACAAAAATGTCTTTAATTTTCAACATTTAAACATCCATACAAGGTGAGCTGTCATTAATATCTGGCATACCAGACTTAATTTTGTAAAAACTGACTACCTAGGTTACCCTAAGTACGGTACAGTATAGAATATAGATATCCAATATCTATAATCGATACCGATATGTACATCATATGGCGACTGCTGTACATTTATTAAACATCAGTTGGTTTGCATATTTGCATCAGAACACAATTATCATTATGATATATTTTTAAATCACTGTATCTATGTTATTTCTTGATGGATAGTAATGAAACTCACAAAGCTAGTTTGTAATGCAATGGGTCTTTCAAATAAAGCGGGTCGATAGCCAAGATGCAATGCGGCCGACACTTTGCTCACCCGTCACTGTCCACGGTGCACCACCACTACCTACACCCTAAACCCTACTCCCTGCACCCTACACCCACCGCTTCTGTCTTGGCAAAGCGCTGGACACGTTGATTCAATTTTAACATACATTCAAATGAAATCGCTTGATATTTATCTTCGTATATATAATAATATTTATACAAATGATTACATAGCATTCTATTCTATGAAGACGGATACACTTTAGAAGTTCTACTTCTTATCTTATTATTTATCATTATAATTTAGCCTTACGGGATTGTTTCTTCACTATTTTGATTTGACTTTGCCGCGAGAAGAAGCTTAACATCTTTGCTTTTATATTCATGTTACAAATGCTGACTTTAGAATTCTAAATTTACGTCTGGTTATACTCCGTATGTTTATATAGAATAAGGAACTCTTCTCACTGCCACCATACACCGCCTGACTACTCAGAATTTTTGTTTTAATTTCAAAAATTCAATGTATTAAGTAGTATCCAAAGTCAAGGACCGTACTTCCCCTAGGAGTTATCGTTTGCCCACATCCAGTAGTGAATGTGAAATTTATATATGTATATTAAGTTATACGTATGTACATTGTATATATATTCGGGGGGTGATACAAATTATCGGTGAAGTGTTGACATAAGCCGCATATGTTGTACAGGTGGTGGGATGTGATGTGTGGGCAGACAGACAATTGATTATCACCAAGGATACCTATATACCCACACATTGCCGAAGCACAGTGGAAGCGCTTTGAAAGTGCCGATATGCAATGAATGACTTCAATTCCATTTCATAATTCAGTTCACTTTTAAAGTTGGTTAAGCGCGGTCAAAGTATACTAACTGAATGCCAGGGAGATCGAATTGTGGCAATGATTGAGCAGAGTATAAAAACTTTGAAGTATGTGTGGCTACTATGGATAGTGGTGCAAAGTGGCATTCACTTGGAAATCGCAGCGCAAACAAGCCAGAATATCAATGTGTGTAAGTGCCAAATCGATTTTGGATCTTTATAGTGCGGTTAGAAAATATACATAGATATATAGACAAATGTAGATACAAATATATGTACACAAATCCGTAAATATGGTAGATACACTTGGCTCTTAGGTAAACAAAGTTATTACTGATGTCGGTGTAGTTGGGTGACAAAGGGTAGCTTTGAATTTGATGATGTAGAACTAAAATAATGTTGTGACCTTGCTTTAATGCGTCCACGTAATCCATTTTGGATATTCAGTTTTCATAAACGAGGTGGATAATGAACCCGCAACCAAAGCTGTTGATGTCGTTCTTACTTACCTGAAGAAAAATCCCAGCTATGGCCTATCCGTACAAATTGAATCCATCGAAGCAAATAAAACCGATGCGAAGATTCTACTGGAAGCAAGTAAGTTTTCTGTAATATGGATCTGCTGTCTAAGCTTTATCCCTATCATCTCTATCTGCTGTCACACAGTTTGCCACAAGTATGCCTCTAGTATTGAAAAGAAACAGACGCCACATCTGATTTTCGATACTACAAAGTCCGGTGTTGCCTCCGAAACGGTAAAGAGCTTTACACAGGCCTTGGGCTTGCCCACCATCAGCGCCTCCTATGGTCAAGAAGGGGATTTACGACAATGGCGCGATTTAGATGAATCTAAGCAGAAATATCTGCTGCAGGTAATGCCGCCTGCTGATATTATACCAGAAGCAGTACGCAGTATTGTCAAGCGATTGAATATTACAAATGGTAAGTGTACTAAATCATAAGCATCGAGATAAGGTTTGCTAAAAGGTGGCTTACTGAAGTAACACCTATTAAACGACAAATCTTTTCACGTAATAAGATCAATAAGTAACCATTATAGGAATGTATAGGAACTAAACTTTTAATCACGGACTGATTAAAATATATTCCAAAAGAAAATCTAAAAACACACTACTATATAGTGACCTGAAAATACAAAATCCAGTTTCCCCATTGTCGAGCACTGACCATACAGTTGGATATTTTCTTAATTATTATTATATTAATTACTATTATTATTAATTAATTAATTATTAATGACAATATTAGATATTTAAGGCAATATTGCAGATTCCAGTTTGTCATTGTTTTTCTATTAGAAAATCAAAATTTAATAACTAACAAACTTATAATCAAGGTAGTATATAAATTTGCTATGCCTGTGCAAAAATATTTCTGGAATACGAAATTAGTTTCTACTATACGAAGTATATAACTTAAACGAAACAATTTATAATAATATAGAATATGTTGAATTAAAGCTGCGATTCTTTATGATGATACCTTTGTGATGGACCACAAGTATAAATCATTGCTGCAGAATATTCAGACACGCCATGTCATCACGGCCATAGCTAAGGATGGTAAACGCGAACGTGAAGAGCAGATTGAAAAGCTGCGAAATCTGGACATCAATAACTTTTTTGTGCTAGGAAATTTAGAATCGATACGCATGGTATTAGAGTCTGTGAAACCGGCATATTTTGAGCGCAATTTTGCCTGGCATGCCATTACTCAAAGCGAAGGCGAAGTTAGCAGTCAGCGGGATAATGCGACAATAATGTTCCTGAAGCCCGTGACATATACGGCATATCGTGATCGTTTGGGTCTGCTGCGGACCACGTTCAACTTGAACGAGGAGCCGCAGCTGTCATCGGCCTTTTATTTTGATCTAGCGCTTCGCAGTTTCTTAGCTATCAAGTACGTATTATTTCGATATGGGGATTTGTGCTACCGTCATAATTGTGACGATTATAATTATGTTTTTCATATAAACAGGGAAATGCTGCGGTCTGGCGCTTGGCCGAAGGACATGGAGTATCTGAACTGTGACGATTTTCAGGGAGGTAACACACCTGAACGTAATATTGATCTCAGGCAATATTTTACACAGGTGTGTGTATAAGTGTATGGTATTTCCCAATTACGCCTAATAATTGTTTATTGTCAATTGTTTACAAAACCCGTTCAAAGGTTACCGAACCAACCTCCTATGGTACTTTCGATCTAGTCACGCAACCCAAAAAACCATTCAACGGCTTCAGCTATATGAAATTTGATATGGACATTAATGTGCTCCAAATACGTGGCGGTAGTTCGGTTAATAGCAAATCGATAGGCACCTGGACAGCTGGGCTGGACTCGCCCTTGATCGTCAAAGATGAGGAGCAGATGAAGAATCTCACAGCAGATACAGTCTATCGCATATTCACCGTGGTGGTAAGAGTACTAAGAGTATTTATACTATATTATAACCCTATAGAGTATTACTGTGTTACATTAATCATCTTTGTTCGACAAACAGCAAGCTCCATTTATAATGCGTGATGATAAGGCACCGAAAGGCTATAAGGGATATTGCATTGATTTAATTAATGAAATTGCGGCCATAGTGCACTTCGATTACGAAATTCAGGAGGTGGAGGATGGCAAGTTTGGCAATATGGATGAAAAGGGCGAATGGAATGGGATCGTCAAGAAACTGATTGATAAGCAGGCGGACATTGGTCTGGGCAGCATGTCGGTAATGGCAGAGCGTGAAATTGTGATTGACTTCACGGTGCCGTATTACGATCTGGTGGGCATAACCATTATGATGCAGCGTCCGACATCGCCGAGTTCATTGTTCAAGTTCTTGACTGTCTTGGAGACGAATGTTTGGCTCTGCATATTGGCAGCCTACTTCTTCACGAGCTTTCTCATGTGGATCTTTGATCGTTGGAGTCCCTATAGCTATCAAAACAATCGGGAGAAGTACAAGGATGATGAAGAAAAGCGCGAGTTCAATCTAAAGGAATGCCTTTGGTTTTGTATGACTTCGCTAACGCCACAGGGTGGTGGGGAGGCGCCTAAGAATCTTTCCGGTCGTCTAGTAGCAGCCACTTGGTGGCTCTTTGGGTAGCTATATGATGCACTATACGTCATTGGTTTTGAATCTGTTTTTATCTGCTCCGTTTTCTAATACACAGTTTTATAATAATTGCTTCATATACGGCAAATTTGGCTGCCTTTCTGACAGTATCGCGCTTGGATACACCAGTTGAGTCACTCGATGATTTGGCCAAGCAATACAAGATATTGTATGCGCCATTAAACGGTTCCGCGGCAATGACCTATTTTGAGCGCATGGCAAATATTGAGCAAATGTTCTATGAGATTTGGAAAGATCTTTCGTTGAACGACTCTCTCACACCGCTGCAGCGTTCCAAGCTGGCCGTCTGGGATTATCCGGTAAGCGATAAGTATACTAAAATGTGGCAGGCCATGCAGGAGGCAGGTCTGCCGGGCACACTGGAGGAGGCTGTTGAGCGTGTGCGCAACTCGAGCACAGCTACGGGCTTTGCATTTCTGGGAGATGCTACGGATATACGGTATTTGCAATTGACCAATTGCGATCTACAAGTGGTTGGCGAAGAATTCTCCCGAAAACCCTATGCAATTGCAGTGCAGCAAGGCTCACATCTAAAGGATCAATTTAATAATGCGTACGTGTTGCTTTTTTGTTTCGTGCTTCCTTTCAATGCATCTAATCCCTCAATTTGGGACACTTTCAGCATATTGACACTATTGAACAAACGGCAGCTGGAGAAGCTCAAGGAGAAATGGTGGAAAAACGACGAGGCTCAGGCCAAGTGTGAGAAGCCTGAGGATCAATCAGATGGCATATCTATACAAAATATTGGCGGTGTTTTCATTGTCATCTTCGTGGGCATTGGCATGGCTTGTATTACACTCGTCTTTGAGTACTGGTGGTACAGATATCGCAAGAATCCGCGTATTATAGATGTAGCAGAGGCGAATTCGGAGCGAACCAATGAAAAGGATGGAGGCAAAATTGTTGATGGTGTCATCTTGGGTCACTCTGGTCAAAAATTCGAGAAATCCAATGCTGCTCTACGTCCTCGATTTAATCAATATCCGGCTACATTTAAGCCGCGTTTTTAAAGGACCTGAAATTTTGGAGTAAAACGCACTTAAAGATCAACGTCTTTAATATATACTACTAATAAATTTTATTATCATACAGTATCCTCACAATTTTGTGCACTTTTAATCAATAAATGTCATGCTTTGAAGTATTTCTATTTATTCATTATTCAATCTGCGTTAGATGTGTACGGTGAGTACGAAGGAGCGAAAT